>JAWPHD010011661.1:0-81910 GCA_037043455.1 Cyrtodaria siliqua
CATTGGTGGCAGTTTACGGCCATATTAGATGTAATCTGATTTCGTCGTTAATGCCTCCAGTTTAACACTTGATTAGGAAAGTGGCATTAAGACTGCAGAGCACAAAATTAATGGAATAATTAGATTTTCTTTTCTTTTTTTTCCTTTAAAAAAGTTTCGTTTTGTGTTTAGATAAATTGATCACTGTTTCTTCACCGTACACAGTTTTGTTGTTAGATGACAATTTAAGTTCAACTTTTAATCATCAGAACTAAGTGCAGTAAAAGAGTCACAAGAAATTAAGTTGAAACCATATCTATTTAAAGAAACTAACCCGCCAAATAACGGCAAAAATATACTGCCAAATTGGTTATCAAAACTTATGAAGTCTGTTTTCAATTTACAGACGTGTGTTCAGGCCAAACGCAATATTCAAAATATCACACCAGATTTTCACTTTAATTAGCTCCTTAAAGAAAATCTGCAAATCGGCTTATTCGGATTTATTCAGAATGATTAACAATAATTACAGATAGAATAAACACAAAAACAGATTTTCAGCACTTCACAAGTTGAAAGCAACCCTTGAATATTCAATTTGATTCACTGAACCCTGCAAAAAGAGTGTCTGTGCCCCCTGGTGTTAATTGGCTGCGGACAAACGCCCGCTGTTGTTAAAAGACAGCGGAGTGTCCAGCACTGCCCACTATTCAATAGACGCAAAATAAAGGGGATGTTTTGTGACCCCAAAGGCCGTTTGATTCAATGACCTTAAATATGTTCACAAACTGTAAAAGGGGTTTATCAAAATTATCAATTTACTCATTTTCAATGAATGGTCACCCCTGTTAGTGTCTGTTTGTATAAAATCGCTTAACCAGTTTATGACATTTAAGTGTTCTGAAAGAAAACACTTCATGGTTTCCTTTTGCATGGAAACATTTCAGACTAATTTGTTTCTGTCCATTCATTATTAATAAAAAATAATATTTAATTTATTGTTAATTCATGGATATTAAAAACTAAATTTGTGATCTTAGAATACTAGCTGTTTTATGTAGACATTATTATTTTTTTTGGAAAAAAAGCACTGCAAAATGAAAGCAAATGTTGTAAATGTTTTAAATGGTAAAGATGGATGCTGGTGCTGGTTCCTGGGTTGGTCCAGTCACTGTATTAATATTATCCTTCTGCATCCATACGACTCAACGCTGTCTCACATGTCAAGCTCCCAGTAGGATTTAAACCCACAGGGGTGAGGACCTGGTATAAATTATTGGTTAACACAAAAACAGAAATTAAATTTAAAAACTGTTAACATCATTTCATAAAACCAGTAAAATGCTATATGTGTCGCATAAAACTCAGCCTGTGAATACAGTCAGTATTATTTCCTATTCTGTCAAATTAAAATATTATACAACCAAAATCGCATAGAACTCTATCTGTATATGTATAGTATTACTGGCAACTTGACACAGTATTACTGGCAACTTCATGAAGTATTACTGGCAACATGATGCAGTAATACTGGCAACTTGATGCAGTATTACTGGCAACTTCATGAAGTATTACTGGCAACATGATGCAGTAATACTGGCAACTTGATGCAGTATTACTGGCAACTTCATGAAGTATTACTGGCAACTTGATGCAGTAATACTGGCAACTTGACACAGTATTACTGGCAACTTCATGAAGTATTACTGGGAACTTTATGCAGTAATACTGGCAACTTGATGCAGTATTACTGGCAACTTTATGCAGTAATACTGGCAACTTGATGCAGTATTACTGGCAACTTGACGCAGTATTTACTGACAACTTAATGTCGCAGTATTAATGGCAACTTGACGCAGTAGACTTTATACCGATTATGCAACAATTATCTACACTTGCCACTAGATGGAGCTGGAAAAATAGGGATATCACCATTTTGAAAAAGTCAACGTTGCCAATAGACATAGGTAAACGTCGTCAAAAAAGACTGAATTGAATTGCGGTACTGCAACACAATATAGGTTGTATGGCACCAAAAACAGATTTGAACATTCTGGAACCAAGCCTCAGTTATATCGAGATTATATAAAATTTAACCGTTACTTTATTGTATGTCATTTAAATATATATTTATTGTTTTAAATTGTCTTAATTGCAGGGAATTTCAGCTTTGGTGAGATTATTAAATGTACTTGTTTTGCAGAGTCCTAGAGAACCGAGCATAAGAAGTCCCTGTTACTAGCTAATCAAGTCTTTGTCAGTGTTGAGATTATGTCATGACGCCATTGGCAAAATGGACAGCAGTAGATCATGATTTGTTATATTATTGTGCTGATATAAATGGTACAAACCTGAACAAGCAAAACTTTCTTTATGAGAATACATTAATTTTGTCTATATGTTATGTGATGTCGTGACGCCACTGGCGACATTGAAGTGTAACATCAAGATCTCGTATATTATTATGCTGATATAAACGGTACAAACCTGAACATAAAAAACTTTCTTTACGTTATTTAAAAATTTAGATATTATATACAAAGCAACTGTTACAGCAAGGCTGCGTCGAATCTGTATTAACCCTGCATCAATAACTCTATACCCCAGGGCCTAGATATTCTATAAAGCTGAAAAACTATCCAACTGATTTTAGACATTCTTGTATAACAAGATTAGTTGCAATATGTCACTAAAGCAATCAGACCCATTGTATCACTGTTTTTGAAGACCAATAGCGAATGTTTTTACAAATATTATAGTAGCACCATCTTAATTGGGCCAAAGGATTTAAAAGCAAAAGTAAATTTGCTTAAGGTTTAACATTGATTGGATGTGTGCCTATCTCTTGGCAGCTTGCATCAGTTTCATTGGTCGATTAGTTTTCAAACAAGAAAACAATAGAAACATACTTTGTGATTTTGGTCAGGTAAATACTGGTAAATTAGGTTGAGTAACCTTTGTTTAAATGTAATAAGTTTGACAATATAACACCAGGATGAGAAAAATCAGACAACGGAAGCATATGGTTTACTGCAGTACTAAGGTTGATTAATTTTGAAATTATAAACATTGAGGAAAAACTAACCTGTCAAATAACGGCAAAATTACACTACAAAACTGTTTATCAAAACTCAGTTGTTTAAGTCATATAATAATGTATATGTGCCAATTAAAAGTTTAGGTTTATTCACGGGTTCTTAAAATAACCATGATTGAATATGCGTAAAATGAATTATGACTTGGTAACTCTGAATTCGACGCTCCAGTTTTGGGGTATGGCCTGGCTGGTTAAAACCGTTTATAATGTATCTATCGAGTTTGGATTCTCAAAATATGTAATTTATTTAACATACCCCATCGTCTGTGAGTTTTAGAAATGGTGTAAGCATTTTGTAAAATGTAGCTGTTGTTGGCGGGATAGCTACGTTAAACATTGAAGTTTTATGTAAAAAAGAATGGTATTCTTACCCCTGCAACTAAATGTAACATTTTTAATTCTTTTCGCTCAGGCTCTTCAAGTTTTCTTTCAACTAAACAAAATATTTATAGGTTATTAGATTTGTATTGGGATATATGCACGAGTTCTTTTGCATACTAATATTACGCAATATTTATACGCGAAAGAACAAGTACATATATCCCAATATAATTGAATGTTGTTTAACGGCTCATCAACACAGTATAGGTTATTTAGAGCCGCCCCAGAGAGAGGGGAAGGATACATAGGAATCCGGGAACCTGCCCTACTCTTATTATCGAATAGATTCCTATGGTTCTTTAACGTGCTCGGAGGATAGACCGATACACGGGACCGCCCAGTTTACGTCCCCATCGGACGGACGAGGCTAAGGTAAAGTGTTCTTGCCCAATATAAATCTAATAACCTTTTATTGTATACACATTTTTAAATTAGAACATTAAATTAGGTTATTAACATTTAATTTTCACCAAAAAAAATGTTTTGACACAAACATATTGTCGCTACATCGTATTGTTTACATCCCGTGACATATTTCTTTGACATGAACAGAAAATTGCGCCAATCACAAACGAGTTAAAATTACACACCCAATATGACTTTAATACAGGTCAATATGGATGAATTATAATTGACGTTTTCTGGTACTTTGAAAGTAAACGGAGCTTTTAAATGCGTATGCAATTATTTATGGTATTAACTCTGAACCAACACATTTAATTAAGGATTTTTTGAAACGTTATATATTATTTAATTGTGCAATATTCATGCAATATATAAACATTGTTTTCGATTATAATGCTTTTAACTTTTAAAAGGATTTTTACAATCCATTTCATTTGTTCTTTCTTCTCCTGCATCAGGACCAGACTCTGAAAGGAAAGTAATTTATTCCTATGGGAAAGTTTGTAATCCAGGAGTTAAATTAAGTGAGCTGTCTCTATCTATTTTTCCTACTTTCTTTTCTGTTATTTATTTCTTCCTGCACTCAAAACTCTTTTGATCTGATGAAAAAAATGCATACATACACGTTATGCAAGGTTTCAGATGACTAATAAATAATTCAAATCAATATTTCCCTTTTATTGCATCCTCATCTATAATGTAACAGGAAACGTCAGTTTTCCCCCATATTGACGCGTTCATATTGACGTGTGTAAAATCATTGTACTGTAACTACTATTTTGCATACTCGTTTGGGATTGGTGCAATTCACAGTTCATGTCACAGGAACTTTGTCGTCTGATGTAAACATTATAATATTTTTGTTTCATTTTGAAAAATTTCCACAATGTTTGTTTCAAATATTATTTTTATTATGAAAATCAAATGTTAAAACCTATTGTTTTGTCTTGGCCTTATCCGTCGGATGGGGACGTAAACCGGGCGGTCCCGTGTGTCGGTCTTTCATCAGAGCATGTTGAATAACCATAGGAATCTATTCGATAATAAGAGTAGGGCACGGTTCCCAGATTCCTATGTATCCTTCCACCCTCTCTGGGGCGGCTCTAAATAACCTATACTGTGTTAATGAGACGTTAAACAACATTCAATTCAATTCATTTTTGTATTAAAAATATGTATGTAATAAAAGGTCATTAGATTTGTATTGGGATATATGCACTCATTTTTCTGCGTATAAATATTGCGCTCTAAATATATTGCACTCCAAAATTCGCGCTATATTTTGAGTGCAATATTTATATGCGAAATAACCTCTAATTATTTCCTCTTTGCATTACTGGTTTTTATTTATGACGAATTAAACCCTTCATTTGAGCAAGTTTGTCTTTTCCCCCCCTCCAGGGTTTTTATTATAACATCCTATAAATTTTTAAACCAGGATGGTTTTGAAGGAATTAATTCAAGAAAATGAAATCAATGTTCTTAATTATGTTATCTAGCTTCGCAGAGTCGGCCTGAAATTTATCACTGAATGTTGTAACTGTAAAACAGTCCTTTGTGCTTGGTTTACTGATGTTTTGAAAACGAGTAAAAAAAAAATAGATTCAAAAACATTTTATTTACTTGTTGGTTGGTCTGAGTTCAAATACTATCACAGAAAATAATTGTATAAATGGTTAACTGTTCATGATTGTTCAGTTTAAAGAAATGATATATATGGTTTAGTTTGAATGTTCACATTTTATCATTATGTTTGTTCAAAATGCTTTAAATTCACTGCTTAAAAGAAAATTGAAATTAAAATGAAGTCATTATCACACTTATGGTCAACTTCATTTTTTCTAGGTTCTTGTCGCAGTTCCCTCTGTGTTGGTAATTTAAAGTGGCCAGCTCTGTGAACATAAAATGTTTCGCAAGTATTGAAAAGCAAAAAAAGGTTTACCTGCAATGCCTGTAAACCGTGTTAGCTCGTAATACTCAAAAAAGAGGGTGTACAGTGATCCGATACAAGGCAAGGACAACTTGGCTTTTAGGTTCCTTTCAAAGCGTCACATGCAGAGGGGTAGGACCCCCCCACCCCACCCACCATTCATATTCATTTTGTCATTTTTTGTTCATGCTCATTAAAAGTCTTCATCCTGACCCCTGCATTGTTTCAGGTGCCATCTCGCTCAGTGACATCACTAAGAGCAGTGGCAGAAAAACAATCGCTCAGTGACATCACTAAGAGCAGTGGCAGAAAAACAATAAACATGGCTCCAGCGTAAATGGAGTGTCTATAATAGAATTTGCAGCAACTCCTCTGCAGTTCAGGGTGAGAACTTGGTCCTAGGCCCATTCTCCATATTTTATCTCGATGTACATGGAGGATGAGCCTGGCATGTTCATGCCTGTTAGGCGCCATATAACCTTTCATGTGTTGGTGCACTTTAAAACCCAATTCAGTTCAATTCAATTCCTTTAAAAGCAGTTGCAATGTCATGTGACTAGAGACCTCTGTGGAGATGTCCATTCATATGGACTGAATCTTCACTAGAGACCTCTGTGGAGATGTCCATTCATATGGACTGAATCTCCACAGACACAGCTATAAAGTTCACTGTAATTTTTGTCTCAAAGCATCAAAACTTAAAAGAAACTAAACCCGTCAGATAATGGCAAAATTACACTTCAAAACCGTTTATCGAAACTCTATCCAGGTTTTCTCATGTCATATAATAATGTATATGTGCCGATTAAAAGTAAAGGTTTATTCACGGATTCTTCACATACCCATGATTGAATATGCATAAAATGAATTATGAGTTGGTAACTTCTAATTATAAGCTCCAGTTTTTGGGTTTGGTCTGGCTTGTTCAAACCATTTATATTGTGTCTATAGAGTTTGGATTCTCAAAATATATAAGTTGTATATATACCTCATCGTCAGTAGGTTTAGAAATGGTGTACATAATGATGTAAAATTTGACTGTTGTTGGTGAGATAGTTACTTTAAACCTACCTATTCAGTTAAGGGATGAAACACGTTTAGATCAAACAAACACCTTAAACCTGTCATCTTGGGTAAAGATAAAAATGTACAAAATTGGAAAGCCATTATTTTGCATGTAAACCAAGTACATATATAGGCATTGATATTTAATGATGATGAGATATTTAATAGAATAAGCTGTTGACTAAATAATTAGATGTGATGGATTCTCCAGTTCCTGTAGGCAACTGTATAGGTCTCAGCTGCTCCTGGCTTCCAAACAATTATGAATATTGAATAGGATTCTTTCAGGTATCATGAGGGATGTGTATGAAGTCACATTTGGGCTGATTTAGAATACACTCTGCATAATTAATAAGAAATATAATCCCAAATTGGGCACTTCTGTTTTAAGAAGGGTTCGTTATATCAGTTTGAAGGATTAATTTGTATGCATACCATGGAATCTAATAACATTTACCTTAATGACCGTCGCTGCAGCTATATTGGATGACCTCTCAAGGGGGTAGGGCTGAGTAACCATCTGTTTATGCCCGAAATGGTTGCAAATTGTGACAAATTGACCAGTCTACTGTCGGATCATCATTAGTGTTTGTAATTTGATTAAGTCCTTCGCTAGATTGCCGTGAGCGGTGTTCTGTCGGTTTATTCCATTGCTGCTGATAATTTGATAGATTCTCCAGTTGCTCTGAGCAGTTTTCTAACTGTTTGCTAAACAGTGTTTTTAAGTAATTTGATGAACTTTCTCCAATTGCCTTGGAATAATTTCTGGCAGTTGACTCACAGTTTATCCTCTCAGCGGGTTTATTGTGCTACAGACACTCTTGGAGTACTAATTGTCTGCGTTGTGCCTCCTCCACGCCACTTGACATGCAGTTTTGCTAATTGTACTCATGGTGCCTCTTCGACGCCACCTGACATGCAGATTACTAACTGTGTAGTCACTGGTTTTAAAATGGACACCTTGATCTCTGATGCATTCTAATTCCTAGGGTTGATTATTCCATCAAACAATCATTGCTCTGAAAAACAATAACTAAGTGTGAAGTCGAGTCCTAACCCCAATAAAGGAGACATTGAAGTCAGTTGCTGACACACAGCAGTCTGGAAGTATTTATCAAAAAATATATTTAGGACCTCGAGTTATTCTCGTAATTCAGTATCATTTGGACTTAAAATTTGCTTGCATATATTTAAAGAATTGAATTGAATTGAATGTTGTTTAACGGCTCATCAACACAGTATAGGTTATTTAGAGCCGCCCCAGAGAGAGGGGAAGGATACATAGGAATCCGGGAACCTGCCCTACTCTTATTATCGAATAGATTCCTATGGTTCTTTAACGTGCTCGGAGGATAGACCGATACACGGGACCCCCCGGTTTACGTCCCCATCCGACGGACGAGGCTAAGGTAAAGTGTCTTGCCCAAGAACACACCGACCGGACTCAGTGGCACCACGGAGGATTGAACCCGGGGCCACCTGTTACAAATCCGCCGCGCTACCGACTGTGCCGCGCCAGCCCCTATATATTTAAAGAAGGTAACCCACCAATTTTTTTTTTTTTTAATGGCCCTCTTAAGGTTTTAATACACAAACTTTGTACAGACTAATTCTCCTGAACCACTCCGGATTTCAACGAAACTTGGCAGGGATGATTAGTACCAAGCGTATGTCATCGCGTATGTCATCGTATGTTCAGGTTGAATGATTTTTGACAGAGTTATGGCCCCTTATACATAAATTTTATCTTTAGCCAGTAGAGCATCCACAGGCCCTCTTGGGCCGCTTGTTAAGTCATTATTATACCTTAGGTTTAAATATATACACCAGGACTTATAACATGCCTCATGTATATAGTATCAATCATTCCTACACAGCCCCCGCCCCGTGTGGTTCCCGGTGGCCCATTGGGCCACTGCAAATGGGCCACTGCAGATCACTTTGGAGGGCTTGGCAGAGGGGTAGAATCCCCCCAAATTCATGTTCATTTGATCATTTTTGTTCATGTTCATTAAAGGTCTTCATCATGATCCCTGCATTGTTTCAGGTGCCATCTTGCTCACATCAAAAGAGCAGTGGCAGAAAAACAATAAACGTGGCTCCAGCGTAAATGGAGTTTATACTATAGAATTTGCAGCAACTCTGCAGTTCAGCGTGAGAAGGTTCTTAGGCCCATTTTCCATATTTTATCTTGATGTACATGGAGAATGAGCCTGGCATGTTCATACCTGTTAGGCGCCATATAACCGTTCATGTTTGGTGCGCCTTAAAACCCAATTCAATTCAATTCCTACACAGCACTTGTATATCGCCTATTCAAAACCATTTTCTTTGATGAAGTGAAAATGAAATGATTTATACTCACAACTGATCTTAAATTTAAATATTAAAACCGGTATAATTTTCAGTGAGGCATTTTTAAAGACCTCGAGTAAACTATTGGTGAAATATAATCAACAATAATTTAGTTGTTAAAAAAAAAGTTTTGTTCTGTTGAGGAGAAATCTTTCCTCAAGTTTGCTGTTTGTTATTTAGGAAAATATAAAACGATACAGTTTCATAGTGTGCTCTTGTCCGAATAAAATATATATCATTTATGACTTCCAATTTGTCGTCATCAGATCTTTTTATAAGAAATAAATTAAATGCTGTCATGATGTACTTTCGACACTATGACCTGATAATTTGATCACCCAAAACATCAGGGAACTTCTCTTGAAAATGTCGCCAAGCATATTGGCAACGTTTTTGATTTTGACCTTGCGGAGCACGAGCCATATTTGATAATTGCCGATATACAGACTGATATACAGACTGATAGCTGTTTTCATAGACTGCTGACTTTGAAATTAAAATCCAATTTTGTCGATTTAAGGTCAGATTTGGGAGATATTACTTTTTGATTTATTTGTTGATATTTTGGTTTCATTTAATGTGGTAGCGTGCCTTTTATACTTTGCAGTCCGTGCACACGAGATACTGAGAGCAGATCAGTCAATTTTTTGTTCACTCTTAAATGTTTAAGTCGGGTATTTCTAGTTTGACCATGAGCTGGGTGTGTATAGTTTGTCAAACGTATCATTTTCAAATGAAGAGTCAGACTTTTATAATCAAAACATGTTTTTGTTCATGACTGAGATCAGAAGAAGAGCGGCCGAGTGGTTAGAGCTTTAAAACTAGACTAGAGTCTCTGACTTGAAATCACTTGCCCCTTGCAACTGTGGGTTCGATCCCTCATGGGCCTAGGAATCTTTATGTGAGGAAGCTATCCAGCTGGCTTGCGGAACGTCGGTGGTTCTACCAAGGTGCCCGCCTGAGAATGAAAACTGCCCAGAGGGGCACCTCGGGTCAGCCTCCACCAATGGAATCTGGAAAGTCGCCATATGACCTTAGCTATTGGTGCAACTGTACAATATAATTCAATTCAATTCAGCTATGTATATAATAAGGATTGACTCCTCAAATCGTCACACATAGGCCAAACATTTTAATTGTCATTTGTTTAATTTTGTTGACATCTTTTTTTTTTTTTATCAATTCATTTACCCTTATAGAGTGGGTAATATTAAATCATTGTCAGTAAGAACTGTAAACATTCAAAATGGTCAGATATATTTAAAAGTGGTGTAAATGCTTGTAATACAATTCACCTCTTTCTGTAAACTATTGATACCATATTGATACCAAAATGTTTGTCATTCAATAAATTAAAATTTGACACAGAGAATTGTTTATTGTGAATTTCCCCCTATAATCATTGAGTCATATCACCAAATCTACCAGTGCAAGAGATACTGCATTATAAAAATATGATTAATAGAAGAATTTTTTTCTGAAAACGTTGCTTTATGACACTTATTATAATAGTACGATTGTTTTGCAGATGACAGTTCAAATGCCCGGCAAAGTTTATTCCGAAACTTTGACTTTACGAACTCGCGAAGGTCAATAGACTGTTGTTATACCCAGTTTATTGAAAACTCTGCTCCGATGTTTGTTTGCGACGGCTTGATGTACTATTTTCTCAGTTGGACTGTTTGTGTTTTGGAAGAGGGAGTTTATTCAAACGTTTGGTGTACAGAAGGCTTTGTACACATTTCTGTACCTCACTCGTACCCTGTAATTTTTCTTGAATCTGTTTAAAATTAATTTTAAAACGTTTTGGCGAATGGTTCAAAAAGTTAACTGTCATAATTGTTCTACGATTTGGGTCAGGTTTTTATGTCAAGTTTTGACTTTATTTGAATTTTAAAAAGAATTTTAAATCTGTTTTTGGTACTTTGTTTGATAAGAAACTCTTGTTTGATTAAATGAAACGACTTTCAGCAGAAAAGAAAATACTTCTATTCAAATCAGCCTAATTTTTCTAATTCTATAGTGCAATATAGTGATAGATTCTTATAAAAAGCCTTGCAATTTGAAATTATAAGGTGATCATTATATCTTGCTAGAATTGATATGAAAGATGTACAGAATGATGTATGTAAAAAGCGTGTCTTTGTATGTTTTGGGGGTTTGATGTTTGTGCCTTAAGTCAATCTCAGAGTTATAATTAAATACTTATGTTGTAATCGTATAATATATAAATGCTGATGTGTCTTTTGTGAAAATTCTTTTAAAAAAAATTTCTGCATGTATCCCTTCAAATTAAGCACAGAATATATTTTCTGTTTGACATAATTTTGTCTTCTACATAACAGTTTAATGTTAAATTCAGTCATGCAGTGTTCTAATATCTGAAAGGGACAGAATGATGGCAATCTGGAAATATTAAAATTAGCATTTTGATTTATTAATCCAGTATCATTTTGACTTTAAACCTGCTTGCATATAATTAAATAAATATTTAGAGTTTTCAATTTTTCTTCATTATTTTATCATAATTAAATGTTTTATTGTTGCAATATAATTAACAGTTAGTAATATGCAGAAACAAGTTGCTTTGAATTATTTTAATTATTAATATTTATGATTGCAAAAACACAAGTTATGTTGAAAAATTAATGGGGCACCGTGAGTCGATTTCAGTGTGTCCCTTTAATGTAGCATCTTATGGGAGAAAATTATTTTAAAGAGTTTTTTTCCACATTAGCTTTGCACTTCAAATAAGGATGTGAAAGTCTTTTCTATTCATTTTTTAAAACTTTTACACGGCAAAGATGATTTAGGTTCTCACACATATTAAGTCTATAAGCTGAACGTCTGCTGCAACCTCACATCTGAAGTTACCTACTTCAGCGAAGATGTCACCAGCAGCATACTACCATCATTAATTTCCGATCTACGCTTTACCTGACCTCAGACATTGATTGGACAATAATGATTACAGAACAATTAATTGATACGATCAAAGCGGTACGCTTCTTGACAGCCCAATGTATCAAAATTCTTCCGAGATTTGGCGTGTATTTATTTTTCATCAATCAAACGTCATCTGACATTGGTTCTGGTGTAACGGACAATAGGCACGAATTGGACAACATCTTGAGTTGTCATGGTAATTGAGCGGTGTTTGTCGGCCATCTTGATCTCAAGTGTCGTGTCAGTTAAAATCTCTGGGAAGATCTATAATTATTGTAGAAATGGATGGGTTTTCTTATATTTTTAAAATTGAATTTTTAAAATCAAAGTATTGACATATAATTATGTGATACAATTTTATGTTTTCGAATATTTGCTAATATGTAATTATAACATATCCCATTAGACTTAATTAGTATAATTAAAATATCTCACCCTCCCTCCCTCAATATCTCTCGATATATGTCATAAATGTTTTTGAATATCTGCAGTGAAGTTTCTCTCTATAATAAGCACCTTGGCCCGGCCTAGTTGCCTAAGAATGAAGTGATACAGAAATTATAAAGAATTAACATTCTACAAGATGGTGAAACTTGTCAAAGATGAAGTTGAACAACAGTGCAAAATGTTATTTGTCAGTTTCATTGACCAGTCCATGTAACCCTTCAGCCATCTCTCAGAGTCACAATGCAGCTTTTGAAATCGCGAAATTGATACTTTCACCTGCGCTTGTGAATTTTGATTTCAAACTTCTATTCTTTTGTACTGTAATGGAGTCATTTTGCTTTTCTTTTCACGTGGACTCTATCTTAAAAAGTTGTCACCACGGTGCCAAAAAAAGAAATGACCTTTCACATGTTAAGGTCATTGAGATGAGAGATAATTTTTATGAGAAATAGTCCTAACTGAATGAGGAAGATATACTCAATAAGAGTGACACAAATTTGTAACAAACAAAAATAATTGAAGAAACTGACCTTTACCAATTGCTGGGTCAGATAGGAAAGGTCATTGCTTGCAGACGGATTTAAAGTGAATAGAAGTAGAAATAATAAAATAATACAAGAAAATGAAAGACAAACAGCATGTCAGGGTAATGTTCAGCTTCTTGTACTTCGTGATTGATGAAGTAGCCTCTTTGTAATGCAAGATGTTTGGATTAAGTTCTCGAGTTGACAAGTGTTTGTATTGCATTCTGTCCACTTTTAGTTGACCTTATTGCGTGTCATTTTCACAGTTGTCGATCACATTTTAGAGTCAGAGCTTGGGATACGATACATACCTGTTAAACTTCTAGCCAGCCAAGTTAACCGGGATATTGGTATCGGAAAATAGTAAATGGAGATTTGGGCCAGAAATATATAGGGATCAACGTTTTTGTTATCAGTCTAATTTCACATCATTTAATTCAAAATATAAGATTATGTAAATTTCACTAGTAGATCATCGACTTGTTTGTGAGGAAGTGTCGATTCTTATGAATGGTGGGAGGTGTATTGTACTGGTTCTATCCAGGAAAAGTGGGTGGTCTGCTTCCACCACAAAAAATCGAGCGAGTTCGAGCTTCCATATTGTTGTAATTATTGTTGTGCTAGTCTTAATATATGTTTTCTTGAGAGGAGTCTTTCTCTGTATCAAGCTTTCATAATATCACGGCTCTGGGTGCGACTGACATGCATCTTCTATATCAAGCTTTCATAATATCACGGCTCTGGGTGCGACTGACATGCATCTTCTATACATGTGATATGTTGCTGGATGTACTTCATACAGAACTGTTATATTGTTTCAAACATTAAAAAAAAAACCAGATGTTAAATGCACCAATATGTATAGTAATAAGTGCAGTAAATCCAACAAATCCCCGGAGCACACTGGGTCCCCGTGCATGGATCGGTGTCTTTGGACAATCAAAAATCCCTCTTTAATGTAGCCATAATTACCCCGAAAATAATGCTTAAGATAAAAAAGCAAATTTATTTTGATTTAGGCTGTTATTATTTTATTATTGGTTTTACAAGCCTTCCTACGATAATTATTTTTCCATAGAGAATTTGATTGTTTTTATATATATTTTACCACCTCCCAGATTTTAATTGATCATTTAATTCTCTTTTACTTTCCAACGAAATAAAAAATAGCTTTTCAAAAAAAAAAAAAAAAAAATATGCAATTCCCTCCTAGCTCCTATGGCTCGATGGTTCGTAAAACGAATAATTATAATAAAAATAAATGCCTTAAACATTGTCGGAATAATAGTCCGAATTTCAGTTATGCCAGAATGTAAAGGCCTCGTCATATTTAACATAATGTCAAACATTTTAACTTTTTTCTGCATGAGAAAGTTGCTACTGTAAGTTCAAATTGAATATTATCCTACATTATCATGATTGTCGACCAATTTTCTTGTCATATGGCAGAGATATCGTGTTTTATCGGTCGCTTGATGAGCTCTAGATACCAAGGACCGTGAAGTTTTCTGTCGAAAAGCATATTTAGAAAAGTGGTGCAATTTCAGGGTAATATATTGAAAATTACAGTAAGATGTTTGAAGCATTTTTTTTATTACTGTATTTTTGAAAGTTAAGTTTAAAGGGACTTATTTCAAGTATATATCAATTGTTAGTCCCCCACTGGTGTGTCATTTCTGTCAGTCAGTCAGTCCCACAAATATGGATCCTGCAATAAATGAGAAAAAGTATTTAAAATATTTTTATCAAACTTGGCGTGTTGGTAGAGGGCAGTGAGGGGATTATGTACGTTATTTAAATTTGTTGATCTGACAAAAATGTTAACGGAAATAAAAAATACATAAAATATATGGATCCTTTGATAACAAAGGAATTGAATTGAATTGAATTGGGTTTTATAGTCGCACCAACAGCTAAGGTCATATGGCGACTTTCCAGCTTCCACTGGTGGAGGAAGACCCCAGGTGCCCCTCCGGGCAATTTTCGTGCACGGGTGGGCACCTGGGTAGAACCACCGACGTTCCGCAAGCCAGCTGGATAGCTTCCTCACATAAAGATTCCTAGGCCCCTGAGGGATTGAACCTACAGCGGTGAGGGGCAAGTGATTGCAAGTCAGAGACTCTAACCACTCGGCCACGGACACGCCCGATAACAAAGGAAATGCTTAAGATAATTTAATGAAAATTTGTGTGTAGGTAAAAGGGAGTGGGGAGATCATGCAGATCATTTTGTTTTATTAATATATCAAAAATTCACTCAATGGCTTTAGTTAGGAAGGAGGTATTGGAATGAAACTTTATGGGTAGGTAGCTTATATGAACAGGAATGCATTTGGGGGTCACTGGGGTCAAGGTCACTGTTACTAAAACTAAAAAATTGGTTTCCACACAATAACTTTAGTTAGGAATGACATATTGGCTTGAAACTTTATGTGTAGGTAGCTTATATGAAATGCAAGTTTGAGATTGCATTTGGGGCCATGGTTACTGGGGTCAAGGTCAAGGTCACTGTCACTAAAAATAGAAAAATGGTTTCCGCTCAATAACTTTAGTTAGGAATGAGATATTAGAATGAAACTTTAATTGCAGTTTTTTGTATTTAATAATTGAGTAACATGCCAGAATAATTTGGTATGAAGTATTTTAGAAAATACCAGTACATTAAGTAGGATTCACAAATATTCAAATTCTGTAAAAAGTAAAAAGGAAATTGTAAGGATGAAAAACATTGCCAGGTATCCCTTTAAAGATTGTTTGGCTACCCTTAGTTAGATTTTAAGCAACACCATTTTTTTTGCATTGCCTGGGAAATATTAGAAAAGATGGTCTGGTACAAATGTTGTCATTCTTGTTGTTAGAAATATTTTAAAGTCAGACTATGTTTATTTCAAATGGGCAGTTAATTAACTAAGCAGTTGGAAATCGTCCATGCTTACGGATGGCGAGGAATACAGTACTGGTTCTACCCAGGAAAAATGGTGTGGTCTAGCTTATATGAAAAGGAAGCTAGGGATTGCATTTGGCGTCAGATCAAGGTAAAGGTCACTGTTACTAAAAATAGAACAACTGTTTCTGCTCATTAACTTTACTTAGGAATGAGATATTGGCCTGAAACTTGGTGTGTCTTATATGAAAAGCAAGTTTAGGATTGCATTTGTGGTCAAGGTCACTGTTCTTAAAAAAAGGCCCGGTAGTGGATGTGTATTGCTCTGCAATACTTGAGCATCTTGTTTGCTTAAGATTTATTCATTTAATTGCAGTTTTTTGTATTTAATAATTGAGTAACATGCCAGAATAATTTGGTATGAAGTATTTTAGAAAATACCAGTACATTAAGTAGGATTCACAAATATTCAAATTCTGTAAAAAGTAAAAAGGAAATTGTAAGGATGAAAAACATTGCCAGGTATCCCTTTAAAGATTGTTTGGCTACCCTTAGTTAGATTTTAAGCAACACCATTTTTTTTGCATTGCCTGGGAAATATTAGAAAAGATGGTCTGGTACAAATGTTGTCATTCTTGTTGTTAGAAATATTTTAAAGTCAGACTATGTTTATTTCAAATGGGCAGTTAATTAACTAAGCAGTTGGAAATCGTCCATGCTTACGGATGGCGAGGAATACAGTACTGGTTCTACCCAGGAAAAATGGTGTGGTCTACCTCTACGAAAAAACACGGCAGTGTTTTACATCATTTTCTGTACATTTCAGGCTATATATTATGGTTGACTGTTTCATTGCGGAGGCAGACCATATCCGCACCCACCTTTTCCTGGGTAGAACCGGAGCTGTATACTTTCTCACAAGTCAAGAACCCACAGCACAGAACCCACAGGTGAGAGGCGAGAAAGTTTCAGATGCACAGCTTTTACCATCCCGGCCATGGATGCGCTAATCATCTGCAAGATGTAGTTTCAAATGTTGTTAATCGACTCATCAACACATTATTGATTATTTACAGCTGCCCCAGAGAGAGGGTCAGGTTACATAGGAATCAGCGCAACCTGCCCTACTCTTACTTATGAACTGATTAGTGAATTGATTCCTGTGGTTCTTTAACTTGTAGAAGAATAGATTCGGATACACAGGACTGCCCAATTTATGTCCCCATGCCCAACGAGGCTTAGGGAAAGTGTCTTGCCCAAGAACACACCGTTAAAACTCAGTGGGGCTGGTGAGGCTTGAACCCGGGGCCTCCGGGTTCTGGTTCACCATGGGCTCCAGGTTCTGGTTCACCATGGGCCCTGGGTTCCGGTTCGCCATGCTATCCACTGGGCCGTGCCTGTTGAAATTTGTTTCTAGGAAGAAGCAACAAACTTAGAAACAAGATCTCGTGTAGCATTTTACTACCACCAAGGTATAACAATATCTAAACACAATATCTGAACAAAGACTGAATAAAATGACTTTCCTAAAATAAGGAACAAAGAATATTAGTGCATGTAACATTTCAAAACACCAACAATATTTGCAGCAGATGCAAGACAGAATGAAATTTACAATCTCTGCAAAAATATCTGAATGGCTTCTTATACAACAAAACATGTTTTATTCTCTCACAATAGAACATGCTTCTTCAGGTAATAATGATTTCAATAAAACAGCAATTAAATAAACACGGAAACACAAAAAAAAGGTCGTCTGAGGAAAATAATTACTAGCTTTGTTGTCATCTTTGTAATAAACTGGGCAGAAATCCATAGAAAACATAAAGGGAAGACAGAGTCTCGTGCTTTGTGACCATAGACATAAAGGGAAGGCAGATAGCTCATGCTTTGTGACATTTTAATGAAGCTGCCTGCAGAAGTTTATGGCACAGCAGCCAGTTTTGAAAAAACATGATGTTGTTTATACATCCGAATAATTTGCCACCAGGTTTAGGGTTACAACGATGATAAAATTATGTTATTATTTCTGGTTCAAATTGTACATGTTGTTTCTTTTGACATATTTAAATAAATATGCATGTATGGGATTGTATTTTAACCGTCTTTCATTTCTACTTGTAGCAGTGAGCTGAGTGCTGAACTTTATAGTGCTGCTACACTGGAATACCATGCCTTAAACACATGACATGATCCTCCCCAACCCACACCTTCCAGTCACACTGACACTCCTACCACTACCATTTATATGCTGAACATCAAGCAAGGGAGCTACTAGTACCATTTTTAGCTCTACTGGCCAAGGGCCAGCAGAGCTTATGGGATGGTGTGGTGTCCGTCGTCCGTTAACTTTTGTCTCGTTAAGACGATAGGGCCTTCATTTTTCACTGGATCTTTACAAAACTTAAACAGGTTGTTAATATCAATGAAAGCTCGGACAAGTTCGAAAACCAGCCATATCGGACTAGCAATAGCGGAGTTATGGCCCTTGAATTAGTTAAAAATGCTATATTTTGCCTCGTTATGACGATAGGGGCTTCATTGTTCATGCAATCTTTACCAAACTGTATCAGATTGTTAATATCAATGAAAGCTCGAACAAGTTCAAAAAACATTCATATCGGACCGGTAACAGCGGAGTTATGGCTCTTGATTTAGTTCAAAATGCTATATTTTGCCTCGTTAAGACGATAGGGCCTTCATTTTTCATCCTATCTTTACCAATCTTTACCACATTGTTAATATCAATGAAAGCTCGGACAAGTTTGAAAACCAGCCATATCTGACTTTTATCAGCGGAGTTATGGCCCTTGATTTAGTTAAAAATGCTATATTTTGCCTCGTTCAGACGATAGGGGCTTCATTGTTCATCTGATCTTTAAAACCATCCAGATTGGACCAGTAACAGCGAAGTTATGGCCCTCGATTTTGTTAAAAATGCTACAATTTGCCTCGTAATATGATAGAGCCTTCATTTTGCATATGATCTTTGCCAAACTTTACCAGATCTTATGATTTTCTTTTTCTTTTTTTTTTGATTTTTTTTTTTTTTTTTTGAAATTTTTTTTTTTGATTTTTTTTTTAATTAGAATTTTTTTTGAAATTTTTTTTGAATTTGAATTTGATTTTTTTTTGGATTTTTTTAATTAGAATTTTTTTTTTTTTTTTTTTTTTTTTTACATTTTTGGATTTTTTTTTGTTTGAAATTTTTTTTGTTTGAAATTTATTTTGAATTTTTGTTGGTTTTTCTTTTTTTTTAGCTCTATGTTGGACCAGTCGGACCAGTAATAGAGGAGTTATGGCTCTTGATTTAGTTAAAAATGCTATATTTTGCCTGGTTAATACAGTAGGGCCTTCACTTTTCATCTGATCTTTACCAAACTTTACCAGATTCTTTAGTTATGGCCCTTGATTTAGTCAAAAAGCTGTTTTTTGCCCAAAACTTTCAAAAAAACGTAAATGGCAGTAACTCGCTTCATTGATGTTATAAGAGCCATGTTAGCCAGTAGAGCGTCCACAGGCCCTCTTGGGCCTCTTGTTATGAATTCCCTTTGCCGGGGATTGTACCCACAACCTCCAGCATGCCAGACTGATGCTCTACCACTACACCACCACCAGGGATCGTACCCACAACCTCCAGCATGCCAGATAGATGCTCTACAACTACACCACTGGGGATCGTACCCACAACCTCCAGCATGCAAGACTGATGCTCTACCACTACACCACTGCTGGGGATCGTACCCATAACCTCCAGCATGCCACACTGATGCTGTACCACTACATCACCACTGGGGATCATACCCACAACCTCCAGCATGCCAGACTGATGCTCTGCCACTACACCACCGCTGGGGATCGTACCCACAGCCTCCAGCATGCCAGACTGATGCTATACCACTACACCACCGCTGTGAATCGTACCCACAACCTCCAGCATGCCAGACTGATGCTATACCACTACACCACCACCGGGGATCGTACCCACAACCTCCAGCATGCAAGACTGATGCTCTACCACTACACCACTGCTGGGGATCGTACCCATAACCTCCAGCATGCCACACTGATGCTGTACCACTACATCACCACTGGGGATCATACTCACAACCTCCAGCATGCCAGACTGATGCTCTGCCACTACACCACCGCTGGGGATCGTACCCACAGCCTCCAGCATGCCAGAACCTCCAGCATGCCAGACTGATGCTATACCACTACACCACCACCGGGGATCGTACCCACAACCTCCAGCATGCCAGACTGATGCTCTACCACTACACCACCACTGGGGATCGTACCCACAACCTCCAACATGCCAGACTGATACTCTACCACTACACCACCAGGGATCATACCCACAACCTCCAACATGCCAGACTGATGCTCTGCCACTACACCACTGCTGCATTTATTACATTGACTGACAATAATTCTTAGACAGTTCTCTTCCTTTTTTCTGATGAGGATGGGGGAGGATGGGGAAGGGGTGTGCTGAAGGGATTCTATTACCTGGTATACTTTGTTTTTATACCCCCACTTTCAAAAAGTGAAGTGTGCTAAATACTGATCACGTCCGTAACGTCGCGTCGCATAATATTTCGTCACATGGCATCCCATCCATACATTTTTATTACTTTCATTCCCCAAACAGTTCTGAATGGGCTGTTCTCATTCTTCATAAGACCTTATGTCCCTCTACATCACCCATTGTTGATTGCCTCATTTATTAAAGAATTATGTCCCTTTGTTTGAATTGGCATTTAAGCGGGGGTATTCATCGCCTTCAGTGATAGTTCTACCAGTACTTCTGCCTGTGAACATTTTATTGTTATTGCTGGCTCTGCTTTAGCTGTGGAAAAAATTGTCTTTGTTTGCTCATATTTGAAATCTTTACCTATAAACTGTACCTTGCAAATACATTTCTTTTTGCACTTTGACCAAAACAAGTGCCCACAAATAACATTATATGGGTGTCTATTCCTTTTCATGATTCGGATCACCTTAAAGAGTTTGCATGACAAGGAACAATTGTAAATTTTACTGATCAAAATGGGAGATAGTTATTGTATTAATTACACATGAATGTTGAGAGGATGAACAGAAAGCCTGTCTGATTTAATATTACACGCGTCTTTCATTTCAACAACGCCCAACATCCATTAGCTAAAAAGTGCAAAAATCAAAGGTTCGCACAAAATATCTAATTATGTCTGATTTGGTTAATATTATAAGGAAGTCACTCTGACTATAGAGTAGCAGACTGTTCAAATGATGCATTTCAACGAAGCAATGTTTTTGTACATATGAGAAGCCAAATTTTCATGAAATTAGTCATTATGAAGATCATTATGTTTTTCTTATTATCAGGACTGATTTGTATGATTTCTCATGTAACTAAAATCTTGCACAAACAAAAAGTTGTTCAAGAATGGTAACACATTTTATTTTCAGGATTTTTTTCTGACTTGAAAGGTTGTAGAATACAGTCTCTGTACTGCTCTAAAACTACCAATGTTAACCAACATCATCAGTTGTGTCCATACATCCTAAAGTGTTTCGCCCCTTTCAAAACCCAAGACACTCTAGTATGGCGGGGCTACAGTGCTGATCAGGCACTGCATGTTGGTAGTTAGCACCAGCTCTTGGCCTCTCCGTGGAGCCAAAGCCAACCTGATGCCTTCTCAGCGACACAGCTCACTGCCTGGATGGCCTGCTCCCTAGCCCGGCATGTGATTCCAATAGCAGTGGGCATTTTCTTTGGTAGATACAGCTTCTTTGGTAGCTAGCACCAGCTCTTGGCCTCTCTGCGGAGCCACAGCCAGCTTGATGCTTTCTCAGCGGAGCTGCTCACTGCCTTAATTGCCTGCTTCCTAAGCTCGGCCTGTGATTCCGAGAGCAGTGAACATCTTCCACACTGGCTGTGCTGGGAATCCTCTACATCCCACCTCCACAGGAAACAGCCAGGCGCTCCAACCCTTGCTGCGACAGTCCTCCATTAACTGTGCGTACTTCCAACCTTATGTTCGTGAGCCTCGTCACACCTCTCTTCCCACGGGACTGTGAGCTCGATGTCTAACCATTCCAAGGAGCTGAACTGCTGCAGTAAATAAAAAGAGTGAAATTCAAACTCTTGTAAAATGTTTAAACATTGCATAATTACCATATTAGATATACCATATTTGCCACTATTTCCGTATTTGTTGGCATATAGCGGGTACTTCCCCTCCAGGATTTTGGGTTTGGAGAAGGGGTGCGCGTTATCCTAAACAACTAACATTTACTTTTTGTTTCCAGCGAAAATCTAGCAAAAAATGTGAACACCAGATCTTGTACGAATGCTGTTTACCAGCCAGTATACATCAAACAAAAGTTGGCCAGTTCTTATTTTCTGAACAAACTACGATGCATTTGAAATACCATATTTACTTCTATTACAACATAAAATTACGTGTCACCTTGAGTTTTGTTGATCATTTACGAAGTAATACGATAAAAATATCGCTGTTTGTTGTGTATTGAAAATTTGTAACAAAAACGATCCGGTATCCGGTGATTTCCAATGTACGACACTTATACTGCTTCATAGCGCATGTCGCGTTTCCCTCAAACATGCTGTGGAGCAGTGTACGATCGCTGTTTACCAGCGAGTATAAGTCGAACAAAAGTTGACCTGTTCCTGTTTTCTGTATAAAATATGATGCATTTGGTATTTTACTGTATTACGATTCATCTGGTATTTGTTGATTATTTACAAAGAAATATGATAAACATTGTTGTGCATTGTGTAGTAAAAAAATTGTAACGAAAACGAGGCTGGGAATTTAAAGTGAAGACGGGTTTACTTAATGTTTATACAATGGTACTATGAAAAGTGATCGGTATAACTCGAATACAAAATTGTTTACTTTCATTCTATTGATAATTTGAATGTATTGGTTATAGTTTGTTTAATTGTCATTGACTGTTAATAATTTTACTGAGAAGTCTGCGTCGGCGACGAGGAATTTGAGTAGGTTGAGTTGAGATGTTTGAGTAGGTGTTGAGAACATAAGAAACACGGGAGATTTGGGAATGTTTTATTGAAACTGAGTAAATAACACAACATTAGTCTAACACATATTTCTAGCCAATCAGATTTCATTTTACAATCGCTCTTTGACCAAGGCTTCAAAATGGTGATCCTCTGTTCTGAAATTGAAAACAAAAGTTCAAGTCTTTGTGCAATTTACAGTACAAAATAAACATTTTTTGACAAAATATTTGCGCATGCATGTTATACGCTGACAAATACGGTAATAGAAGCGCACTCCCTCCTTCCTCTCGCCACACACATCTTTTAAAAAAACAAAACAGTGTTAAAATGCTTCAAAATTCAATACAGTTTCGATCCATTTTTACCCTATAAGAGCCCCACACCCCATTACATTTTGCATAGCACCTGGGCACTGCTATTATAGGAAATACGGTAATTTATATATAAAATACACTAAATGCAAGAAAGTTTTATTTTTAAAATTGGAAGAAATTTAGAAACACATACATGAATGTGGTGCCAGTCATGGAACAGACATGGCATGAATAAAAAGAAATAATCAAAATCTGTCACAAATTGATTATTTGTTGTTTATTTGTTGACTAATTATACAGTTTGCTGATACATCGCAGCATACGGCTTCAAAAAAACAACACAATAGTTCTGTCACAAATCATGAGTTACTACCTGCCTTTATGTCTTCTATGGATTTATTCCTGAGTTTATTGCTTAAATGACAACAGCCCTAGTAATTAGAATCCATAGACAACCTTTCTTTGTGTTTTGCGATACATTTAAGTGTGTTTTATTATGATCATTACCTTAAGAAGGCAGATTCTATTTTGAGAGATGTAACATATTACGGAAGCCATGTCAGATATCGTGGAAATTCTATTGAAAACGGTCTATTGCTATAGACAGAGCTCTAAGAAGTACAGATTGGGCGCTTATTCAAATCTCGCATTGTCTCATATAACACAAGGTAAAACTGCAAAATCACATTCTTCATTTTCTCTCAATTAAATAATATCATTGAACACAGGATATATTTCTCTTTAATTTGAAACAAGTTGCAGATTCTTGCTGTGAAAAATGACAAATTCTATACAGTTACAAAACATTGTGCAACAAGAAATATCACTGTAAGTGACAAATGCCCCCAGAGTGACCTTTGACCTCTAAGTGTGACCTTGAACTTGGAGCCACGGACCTGGATTTTGTGTGCAACACGTCGTCTGGTTGTGGTGAGCACTTGCGTCAAGTTATTTGAAAATCCGTCCAGGAATGCCAGAGTTATTGATCGGACATGCTTCAACTTCTAAGTGTGACTTTGACCTTGGAGCCATGGACCTGGATTTTGTGCGCGACACGTCGTCTTTTTGTGGTGATCAATTGTGCCAAGTTATTTGAAAATCTGTCTATGAGTGTCAGAGATATTAACCTGACACGAAAGCACTTCATTTTGACATTTGACCTCTAAGTGTGACCTTGACCTTGGAGCTACAGACCTGGATTTTGTGCTGGACACGTCGTCTTGTTGTGGTGAGCAATTGTGCAAAAGTTATTTGAAAATCCATCCATTATTGCCAGAGTTATTAACCGGACACGATTGTACGGACGGATGAAAGGATGGACGGACGGACGGACAGTGCGACTACTATTTGCCACCCTTCGAGGGCGTAAAAATACAACAGTAAAAGGAAGTAGAATAAAATAGGATATTATTCAGGCATTTCTATTTTTAAATATTTGTTGACGTAGTAAACATGGAAATATTTTGAAATACCAATGCATTCTAAACATAATATTCTTTATTGAGACCATTTGCAGACTTCTGTTGAAAGAAATGGCAATTTTTATACATTGCAAATAAAAGTACATATGTGAAATGTTTAGTACCGGTAAGCACAAGCTGCGAATCTCTGTTATTACGTCTCTGCTACAGTTGACATCTTGTACAGACCCAGCTGCGTTCAAGTACCCCAAATAAATGCAGAACGAATGCTGAACTAACGGAAAATGAACGCAGAATGAATGCAGAACAAACGCAGAATGAACGTTGCACAATCTATATTTTAAAAATGCATTTTGTTGGTTGCTTTTGTTTCGTTCGTTTTCAGCGTTCAGCGTTTTAAAAAATGACCGATGAATGCATTTTTTAAAACCCTAAATGCTGAAAACAAACGGAACGAATGAAACGAACGCAACAAAACAAACGAAACGAACGCCAATGCATTTCGCTATTTCGGTTAACTTTCAATATTATCCTTTTGAGTACATAATTGAAGTCTCGATTTAAACAAAGTGCATTTTGCAGTATTTTAATATAAAGAAATACACTGTATAAATGGTGTTTCTTAAGCACGATTACACACTTTCATTTTTACTGATTTAAAATAGGAAATGTATTGTGTAGCACCAACTTTAGATTATTTCATTATAAAACTGAAATAATGTTGGTAAAATCAGACGGCATATTTTTATATAGTGTCAAGTATGTTAAATTTTTGATGAAAATAACATAAACCCAGAAGAAAACAGAATAATCATCAATGTGCACCACCAAATAATGTCAACCAAAGGACACATTCTTCAATATGATCACAAACATTAGTCGCCGAATCATGGTAACAATCGCATGACTGGATATCATGCGTAGTTTAATCGTCAGAAATGTTGCGATTGGTAAATGCTGAACGAACGAACGCAAATGCATTTTCTCTGTTTGTGCATTTAAACGCACACATTATGTTGCGTTCGTTTCGTGCATTTAAATGAACGCATAGTTTCGTTTATAAACGCTGAATGCATTCAAAAATGCAAATGATTTGCATTTTAAAAAATGCATTCATAAAAATGAAATGCAAGCGGAATGCAAACGGAGTGCAAACGGAACACAAACGAAACGCAAACGGAATGCATTTTTGGGGTACTTGAACGCAGCTGGGTCTGTACATGTCAATTTCATTTTCCTCATTCCTTGTATGACTCGGAGATTTTGGATGTTTCTTGCCTGGAAATAATTTGATTTAATATGTTTAGTCTTTTTTATCCCGAAGGGCGGCATATAGTAGTCGCACCGTCCGTCCGTCAGTCCGTCCGTACAATCGTGTTCGGTCAATAACTCTGACATTCCCGGACAGATTTTCGAATAACTTTGCACAAGTGCTCATACAAGACTGGAGCATGTGTTGCGTGCAAATTCCAGGTCCGTGGCTCCAAGGTCACTTAAAGGTCAAAGGTCAAAACCAATTTGGAGCTATGTGTCACTTAACACATTACATTTCTTGTTTGATGCTGAAGCTTTCATATTACTCTGTCAGTCTGTAATTTCAGATGACCCAGGAATCAAACATTGCACCATCATTACTAAATACGTGTGGGATTCATTCTTGTGATGTAACTGAAATGGCACCATGTAATTGGACATAGCAAAGGAACAGAACAGTCGGAAAAGGTTTGACTCTTCTATTTTTGGCATCTTTTATTCATAATATATTAAGACAGGAATGTAAATATAGCTATCTAAATGCCAAATTAGCATAGATTAGAAACAAAATCAATGAAAAATGTTACCATACATAAATTTGACATGTCTACAGGGTATAAGTTTAGTTACGTTCTTGTAACATTTTAACATTGTAAGCTCAATTACCTTATATGCGTGAAATTGAAAGCGTAACTTTGTTTTTACCATGAATTAATTACATTAGAAACCTTTTGTTTTATGACTGATATGATCTTCGTGTTATTCAACGTTATCTGGCTAATGGAAAATACATAAAACTATTCTTTGTCATTAGAAAATCGATGAAGATACACCGCCTGCAGTGATATATACCATTTAGAGTATTGATAAAGCAGGTGAAATGTCACTTACCTATTAATGTTTTATCTGAATGCAAGTTTGTGAGACCATAGCAGTGTGTATTAAATCAAAATTGGATTAAAGCATGGAAAATTTAAATAAATCAGTATCGGAGTGGACCTTTGGAAACGGGCGAACACGATAAATATGAAATATTGCAGTCTCGGTTTGATTGAGACTGTTCATGAATGGTAGTGAAATATGCTTGCTACGTTCACGCCCACTAGCCCCGGGTTGAGCGAAAATTCCTATGATTTTGTTCGAGGTGTAAATAATTTTATCCTACTCATTCAAATAAACTCAGTATTAATAAGAAATCAATAGTACAGAATTTTAAGCATCCCGAAGATGGCATGCATATGGTGGCAGACATGCTATATGTAATGTCATCATTCCATGTCCAGCGGGGCCCCAGTATCTAATAAAATTCTATGCCCCGAAGAGTTTGTATATCTCATAATAATAAATGATACAATATTTAAAAATATTTATCAAATAACTTTCGATGTGGGAGTGTAATAAAGCCATGACATAAATACCATAATGCACCAGTGTAATAAATTTGCAAGTTAATCTATGCTTGGTCTTTTCCATACAGCTTCGTGTGCGATCAGAATTGCCTCATGGATTTCCAAAACCGTTAAAAATGCCAGATGCGGGATATCAATGAGGCAGTTTCGTTGTTCAGTGTCGTACGGAGAAGACCGAAGCAACATATGACATCATTATACAAATATACGACATCATCATGCAACAACGATATATATACGCAGTTACGTTAATAAATGCGCATTATGCACATGTGATAATTTTGGAGTTATGTGATAAATAGAATCTCAGATTCATGTCTGTTTAATACTGAATTTATTAAACTCTTTGGTTAAAATTGATATGATGCTCGTCGTAGCCTCGCAACTTTATTAGTTATTGGGTTTGTTACTGACCCCCTACAGAAATATGTGGGGTCAGTAAGATTTATAGGGGCCAGGCGACAGCCGAGTCCCCCTATACATCTGACTGACACCACATGTTTCTGTAGGGGGTCAGTAACAAACCCAATAACTGATTTATTGCATCGAGCACCTTTTTTTAAGGCAAACGCCGATATTTAACCCATTTAATG
Organism: Cyrtodaria siliqua; assembly: GCA_037043455.1. NCBI lineage: Eukaryota > Metazoa > Mollusca > Bivalvia > Adapedonta > Hiatellidae > Cyrtodaria > Cyrtodaria siliqua. The sequence continues at coordinate 28,040 of JAWPHD010011661.1, forward strand.
GAGCATCAACGTCAATGAGACGTTCTCGCAATTTGATGTCACGAACAGTACAGTTTAAAAACATTATTAAATTTACTTATTAGGTTTGTTACTAACGCCTTAAAGAACTATTTGCAAATGATTTAAACTTTGGAATTGTAGTCTATATTGTTTTATGAAATCTACTGACCCACTATAGAATAACAGAGGGTCACCATGTGACCGCTCTAATCCAGTGAAATTCCTATGATTTTGTTCGAGGTGTAAATAATTTTATCCTACTCATTCAAATAAATTCATTATTGAACATGCATTCGTAAGATCTTCTATTAAAGCATCATGCTCTCCATATGACATGAAAGTATCAATGTAAGATATGCACCAAAATCGAAACAAATATGGCGGTCATAAACTCAGGACACCCTTCATGGTGGCCAAGATCAAACCTCAGATGGGTATTTTTTGTGTACAGGTCAAGTTGCTGTCTATTTAGACTGGGTAACATGTTTATGGATTAAATGATGAAGATTTCTATGATATTATTGTGCACCAGTCTATAATAAACTGGGACTTCTGGGTAATAAAGTTTTTATTTCAAGCAATAAACTTGTTTTGTGGAGACTTTTGTGGTTTAGTTGAGGTCAGGAACCATTGATTTCATGGCTTGTTAACTTCTGGATGCCTGTTTGTTGCAGATAAAAATATAATGGTGTTTTGATGTCCTGGAGTAATGAAACCCACTGCTCATATTTGATGTGTTTTCTGTCCTGTAACAATTTTCATGAAAAGGATATGTCCGTTTCAACTGTTGCATATCATGACACCATTGGCACATCTATATTGGCTTTGTCTAGTGTTGGAATGGCCAATGTCACAAATCAGCTTTGTCGAGAGCTGGAATAACTCCCGTCACAAATCGGATTTGTTGAGAGCTGGAATGGCTCCTGTCACCCATCGACTTTGTTGAGAGCTGGAATGGCTCCTGTCACAAATTGGCTTTGTTGGGAGCTGGAATAGCCCCTGTCACAAATTGGCTCTTTTTGGGAGCTGGAATGGCTCCTGTCATAAATTGGCTTTGTTTGGAGCTGGATGGCCCCTGTCACAAATTGGCTTTTTCGCTCAGGGACTGTCACAAATTGGCTTTGTTGAGAGATGGAATGGCTCCTGTCACCATTCGACTTTGGTGAGAGCTGGAATGGCTCCTGTCATAAATTGGCTTTGTTGGGAGCTGGAATGGCTCCTGTCACAAATTGGCTTTGTCGCTCATGTCACAAATTGGCTTTGTTGAGAGATGGAATGGCTCCTGTCACCAATCGACTTTGGTGAGAGCTGGAATGGCTCCTGTCACAAATTGGCTTTGTTGGGAGCTGGAATGGCCCCTGTAACAAATTGGCTTTGTTGAAAGCTGGAATGGCTCATGTCACAAATTGGCTTTGTTGGGAGCTGGAATGGCCCCTGTAACAAATTGGCTTTGTCGCACTTATCACAAATTGGCTTTGTTGGGAGATGGAATTGCTCCTGTCACAAATTGGCTTTGTTGAGAGATGGAATGGCTCCTGACTTTGTCGGGAGCTGGAATGGCTTCTGTCACCAATCGGCTTTGTTGGGATCTGGAATGGCTCCTGTCACAAACTGGCTTTGATGGGAGCTGGAATGGCTCCTGTCACAAATTGACTTTGTTGGGAGCTGGAATTGGCTTTGTTGCTCCTGTCACAAACTGGCTTTGTTGAGAGCTGGAATGGCCCCTGTCACAAATTGCCTTTGTCGAGAGCCGGAATGGCTCCTGTTGCAAATCGGCATTTCATGTTTGTTTACACAATGACATCATGCAACATTAACTTGGACTTTTATCTTCCCTAATGCGAAAAAAAAGGAAGAAATTTCCACAGTGTTGTTCTACAGTTTCAGATCCATATAACTAGTGCGTCTATACAGAAAATTCAAGGACCTTTTCATAATTTTAAAATTGTGAATTCTTCCAGAAGTGAAAGAATTATGTTTCAAAGTTACATCTTTATTGTGTATGATGGTAATATTAAACCTTACTTTGTAATTTTTTGTTTCAGTCTCATATTCAGTGTGCATCATATTCAGTCTGCATATGTACTTAACTCAGGCCATACAATTTAATCATTATAAATAAATTGTTTGGTGTAGAAACTAGAAGACTTGGCTAGTTTTGTACATTGTATAAATTATTAATATGATCTGTTCAGGCACTTTTAAATTCTTGTTTCGTGATCAAAGTACACTTTATTTGAATTATATTTGCAACTTTCAGCCATATAAACTCCATTTAAATTAATAGTATGATTTATCTACAAAAAACATTTGTAGTCGAGTTTTCCAGACCAATCATTTTCATAAACAATAATTACACCAAATGTAACATGCGGTGTAATTTAATGCATATGCACATTTCATTTATATCACTGTCCCAGATTGCCCCCAGTCCCTTTAGTATTGTTATGGAATTTTTTTATGCCCTGCCCCTCCGTTTGTCCATAAGTACGAAAAAATGATTTACATTCAAGTTTTTCGTTAAACCCATTTCTATATGCCCGACTACGCTTAAGTGGGGCATCCGCTTTCCAGAGCCACATTTCTAGTTAGATTTCTACATGGTGTTATAGTTAATTAGTATAAATTGTAAAGTAGACTTTCAAGTCGATGATATCCTTGTCAAACGTGATCATATTTCAAAATATCTCTCAATTCTTTTTCTTTGAAATCTGATCTGAGAATTGATTTTGCTTCAAAAATAAAGATAAGTTATTGGCAGTAAAGTTCAACTGAATTATGGTTTTTGTTTTGTATGGCTGATAAATAAGGATGGCTTTGTGTGACGATCCATCGCAGATAACTTTTCTATTAAAATTGTTTTGAATTGCTCATCAATACATTAATGTATGTTATTTATGGCGGGAGGTATACAGTACTGGGTCATGTTTTAATAAACATCTTACGATATAAAGTCTTACATTTTAAAATCATTCATTTTTTCCCCTAAGCATTCAATGTAGACCTTTAATATGTGCACATGGTGCAGAACTATCACATGTATAAGAAAATGAAATGAAATCTTGTTTATTTTAAAAGTGTAATGAATATAGGTCTCACTACAGACATACCTCCCTTGGCCATGACGATAGGAAGATTCCTACACCTTAAAAAACTAGGGCTGTGTAAATCGGTTTGCTCTCAACTTGGAAATGTGCAACCGTTCTCTTATTTCTGCCTTCACATGACAAGATTGGAACATGTTCTTGACTTCTGCCAAGGTTGGATGCCACTGGGTGATTTTCGAGGAAGATATGACACTTTGAAAATGGGTAGGAATACAGTTGAATTATTAGTTAAATGGAGTCAGTTTTGAGGGGTGCTGAAAAAGACTGGATTTTTTTTTTTTTTAATCTGGTCAACTTTTGATTTTTTGTGGATATTCTGAGCTTCAAAGGAAGGTTTGCAGATTGAGGGGAGATTTAAAGACCAATGGACTTTTACAGTATGTTTGCAGTGGTCCACAAGTGACGGGTTCTATATTTATTATAGCCCATTTCACCCCGACATTTGCCGAACGATCACGGATAATAACGAACTTTCTCCGAGTAGCCAAATAGGTTGACCAATCAAACGCTGGTTAGGCACATTAAATATTCATTGTAACGGTGCCCAATGTGAATTAAAAACAATACAAAAATGTTATTAAATGTCAGACCATAACTTAAACGCACGACATATTTATGTTATTAATGTGTTTGGTACTGTAGAAAAACAAAAATTAAAGCGTGTTTGTTGCTACAATTCAAAAACAAGATTGTCAGAAAACAATGAATATTTCTATCGTAACACCGGTTCCAACTTACGCGCACATGCTCCAATGCAAACAATTCAACACGTGTGTTGCTGTAGCCTTGAAATCCGATCTAGTTTCCAAGGAATGAGTCAAGATGGTTTCTGTATAGAATATCACTAATGATTGCGGTGTTTTAGCGAAACAATACGCATTCATTAACTCATTATATAAACACTGAAACTGGTTAATTTGTGAGTGTTGATACTTCTGTGACTACCAGCATCTGATTAGTTCTTGAAGTCATGTGACTTTCCGCCACGTGACTGAAATTCCGAACAGTGTACGGAGATTTCCGAAGTACCGGTGAAATGGGCTATAGTGTAGATAAATTCACTAGTGAGACGTGAAGCATTTATAGTGAAGAAATTGATTTTCATAAAACGGGGCCCTGGTTCTTAGTAACTCAGGAATAAAGTTGATGATCTGATCTCCACCAAGAAAAAATCGATTGTCATATATATAGCCTAACATGTGTAATAAAATGAGGTAAAACACCATTCAACCAACAAACCAGCCAACCACCCAACCGATACACAGGACTACCCAGTTTATGTTGTTCCCATCCGAAGGACAAGCTAAGGATAATCTTGCTTACAGACACACCATGGAAACGCAGTGGTACTGGTGAGGCTCAAACCCTACGATCTCTGCATTCAGAGTTGACCATGCTCATCCACTGGTCCACTGATCCACTGTTCCACTGGTCCACTGCAGCCTCTTTCTATAAAAATACCATTGGTTCTTGGTCATACTACACCAATTCATTTTCCGTAGGCATCCATTATAGCTCTAAGCTCTGTACTGAGTTCCCTTATATAAGAAGCTCTATTTTTGCTTGCTTGTTTTGAAAGACCTATCTTATCAAAAAAACGTACACAAACCATACATTGAGTTTGTTTTGAAAAAGCTGTTTGGGTCGGATGGTTGTGACCCACCTATTTGCATGTACACTGAAACGCAAAAGAAACGCAATACGGGAATTTCCGCTATAGATTGTATGTACAATATGCTGCAGCTGTTAATCGAATGGTACATGGCTACGTAAGACCTTTATTTTCGGAAAGAAATACTAAAACAACACATAATACAGCAGATAGTATTCCTTCAAAGTTTCGTTATTGACAGAGTACACGTTTGGCTCAAGCTTGTGAGCAAAAATAGGATGCAAAATTTTGCAAACTCTTTACGTTAAATACAGTACTGAACTGACTCAGTTTTTCTAAGAGGAACTTCAACATTTATGAATTTCTTGTTACAATGTAATGTGATTTAAACATCTACAACATCACAGTTGTGTCCTTTCTCTAATTAACTGCAACTTTTTTTTTACAAAACATCTTGGGATTTCTTTGGAATATTATGTGGAATTACGTGTGCAGTATATACAATATATAGCGGAAATCCCGTGTTGTGTTTCTTTTGGCGTTTCCGTGTAGATACACGAGGAAAATTTTATGTAAAATATACTTCTAGTCAACCAATCAAAATTAAGAGATTCTGTGTAAATACACTGAATCTTACTTTTGCCCGAGAGGTTTTCGGTATAATAAAATAAATATCACATTCATGAGAGGGTGATAGTAAGAATGTGATATTTATGTACTGGTTCTTAGTAGCTCAGGAATAAAGTGGGTGATCTGCCTCCACCATGAAACAATCTATTGTCATATATATATAGCCTAACATGTGTAATAAAATGAGGTAAAACACCATTTAACCAACAAACCTACCAACCAACCAATACACTGGACTGCCCAATTTATGTTCCTATCTAACAGACAGCTAAGGATAATCTTGCTTACAGACACACCATGGAAACGCAGTGATGCTGGTGAGGTTCAAACCCACGATCTCGGGATTCAGAGTTGACCATACTGATCCATTGATCCACTGGTCCACGGGTCCACTGATCCACCAGTCCACTGATCCACTGGTCCACCAATCCACTGATCCACTGGTCCCTGATCCACTTGTTCACTGGTCCACCAATCCACTGGTCCACTGCAGCCCCTTGCTATAAAAATACCATTGGTTCTAGGTCATACTACACCAATTCATTTTCCATAGGCGTCCATTATAGCTCTAAGTTCTGTACTGAGTTCCCTAATATAAGAAGTTCTATTTTTGCTTACTAGTTTTGAAAGACCTATCTTAGTTTTTAAAAAAAACGTACACAAACCATAGGTTGAGTATGTTTTGAATAAGCTGTTTAGGTTGGATGGTTGTGACCCACCTACTTGCATGTAGATACAGGAGGAAAATGTAAAATATCCTTCTTAATTGTCAACCAGTCAAAATTAAGAGATTCTGTGTAATAGCTCCGAATTTATCCTGGAACTTTTTCCCTGCCCGCTGATTGGTTGGTAATTGGTGTAGTCTGGTCTAAATCTACACTACTCAGCTTTTATAATCGGTCACTTTTCAAAGAATTATATATTTTTTAATAATTCATATTTTCATTTGAAATTTTAAGTGGCGTCGTTTAATAAATATCGCTAGCGATTTATAAAAGTTAATCTGCCTTGAATGGACTAAAACCTTGTTGATAAACTTAATAAAATATTGGTTTGTGTTTTGGTGATTTCCAGTTTTTAATATTTGTGTTATTTTCAAAAAACCTGAGTGACTGATTATAAAAGTTGAGTAGTGTATAGTTTATTTGTTATCATCATAGGACTGCATCATGGCAAAAGGCAGCCTTCCCATTATCATAAAAGCCCGATAACGGGCAAATTTGCAGCGATTATATCTTTATATTAGCCATAAAATTTATACAAACATTATTTTAGCAAAAGCATTTATGTTGGAAACTTAATGAGTTAGTTATTAAATGCAACTTAAAAGAGTTAATTGAAAAAAGTCAAAACACAAATTATCAAATTGAATCAGTTCTCTATTTCTTTTATTAAGGATACACCTTTTTGTTACAGATGATTTTATTATTGTTAAAAACTCAAATGTAAACATTGACTGTGTAATTACTTCTCTCCGCCATCGCCATCGTATCACACAGCTGACATTTAACCATACCAAATCAGTTTTATAAACTGTTAAGTGGGGGGCGTTAATTTGAGACCGGCTGCCGACACTTTTTTTATCTCTTTGAGAATACTCCTTAGATTTTGATATCATTCGGAAAACCATTTTGAATGGTAGTCAGAAGTCAGGAGCAGTGTCAACAGAAGGAAATTAAGGGATAATTACATAGCAGGGATGACAGTTTGTTGTAGAGTATAAACATTGTAAATATACCTTATAGTGGCTGCCAATGTTTTTTTAGCCTCATGGCCCGAAGTCAGTTTCTGGTTGACAGTGGTGTATTTTTATGAGTGATTGTAAAATTGACAATTACCGTATTTGCCATATGTTTTGTGACGGAATAAAACTGTTAAAAGAATTACTGTCTAAATCTATTCAGTATTCTTCAAATTTTAGGGGCAACATCATACTGCGATGGTAAGAATGTTTAGGTTGATCACGTGTTGTGTTAATATGTGACACAGTTGTCTAAGTTTTCTGGTAGTTCTTCTACCTAAAAATCATGTATTTTTATGAAATGTTTGATGCGTCTCAAATGTTATTGAAGGTAAAATTGTTATTTTTGTGAAAACCAAGATTGTTCTAATTGCATGGTGTCCCAAAACTTACAGTAAATAGGGTAAGCAGTTTTATAATATAACTTTTTAATAACGACTGGCCTTCAGATGGTTTTTAACACACTTTGTACAATTAACTGTTAGTTTCGAGCTAAGGAGAATTTTTGAGGTCTAGACTTGGGATCTTAAAGCTAGTTAATATATGATATTTTATGAAACGAGTTTGGTCAAAATGATTGAAAACTCAGAAGCTCATAATATGGCAACTTCAACTTACAACAAAAAGTGACTATACCAACCTTGAGGTATTCCTGGGCCATTAAGATTAGTTACCTTTCATTATGCAGGTTTTATTATATCATTGATCTATTGGTCATATATTTTATATCATCATAACTTTTTTAAAGGGACACACGGCAATCTTGATTTTTTTTTAAAACTCACGGCGTCCCGTTTGTTTTTCTCTTCACTTGCATTTGTTCAATCATTAATAGTAATTGTTAGAATAGTTCAAAGTAAATTATTTTTACATATTACGAACATTTTATAATAGTGCATCAATATTTAGAAAAAATTGTAGAAAACTGAAATCTCTTTTTTTTTGTTTAATTATATGCAAGCAGTTTTAAAGTCAAAATGACGCAGGATAACTATATTGAGGAGCAAATTTTAATGTTTGAATAAAACTCAAGATTGCCATGTGTCCCTTTAAACTAGTTTTAAACATTATCAACTATGAAAGAGTATAGTGCATTATCCTAAATTTGAAGACATACTCAAGAAATCGTTCTGATCCTTATGTGATTTACAAACATTCATTTGTTAGTGTCACAATGCCCCAAGATTATTTATAATTGCCATGACTGTGTCCCTTTAAAAATCTAGGTTGCCGTCTGTCCCTTTAATAATCAAGGTTGCCAAGTGTTTGTTTAAGCATAACTAATGACCAACCAAATGTTGATTTTTTTTTTGTCTTAAATGTTAACTTGCAAAACGTATAAAATGGATATGATTTATGGCCGAACATATTTTTTAGTCGAAAAATGCAAAATGTGTCATATAGACAAATGGCAGAACTGACAAAAGGTCTGGATATTGTCACCAATTCTGCATGGCTGAGAGTTTGTCACACTCGTATACCTCGGCTGTCAGCGTGTACGCGTAAATCATGTCATCGCTAACAGGTTTAGTGTCTGTAAGGAGGGTTCATGCATGTAACAGATAATCACTGCAATTATCATAAGTGCTCCACATAAAGTGGAAGTTATGACCATCTGCATGGGTCCTTGGCCCATGTGGTTCTCGGGCAAGAATAGGCAGGGCCACTGCTTATCCAGGCAGAGGTGTACCCTCCCCCCACACCTAGTTCGTGTTTATTTGTCATTTTTGTTGTCTTCATCATCATTATCATCATCCCTGTATTGTTTTATGTGCTAATTCAGTGGTGGTGAAAAGACGATGAAATTCGTTTCTGCACATGCTGGTGGGTTTACAGTCAAAACGTACCCTAGCCAAAACGTACCCTTAATTTTTGAGTCAAAACGTACCTATGGAGAAGTCAAAACGTACCTATGGAGAAGTCAAAACGTACTAATAAAAAAGTGAAAACTTACATATGAAAATGGTGTGTAATTCATTAGTTTGTTAATTGTATTATTTAAATACACTTCAGGTGAGTTATATTTAGGCTAAAAATGTGTGTTTGCCGAAATAGAGCTAATTATTAAAAGCTGATTGTATTGATAATTGTATTGATAATTAATTAATTAGTTTGCTTGTTTTATTATTTAAATACACATCAGGTGAGTTATATTTAGGTTAAAAACATGTGTTGCTACACCAAACTCAATCAGCTGTATTATACATCTGATTGCAAATAGCACTGGTAAAACAACAAAAACCTCTGTGTAGTACTCATATCTGCAAGTACATTATGCGAGAATTTTAAATAAAAAAAAATATAAGTAACATAATTGTCGAATCATAATAAAAAAAACATGCAAGCAATGTATTTATTCATTAAAACATCATATGTAACTTTAATTTATATACGTGCGTTTTGGCTTCTGTAAGGTACGTTTTGACTTTTGTTTGGGTACGTTTTGACTTTTGTTTGGGTACGTTTTGACTTATGTTTGGGTACGTTTTGACTAGGTACGTTTTGGTTAGGGTACGTTTTGACCGGATCCCTGCTGGTGTATAGTGTGCTTGAATTTGAAAACAATTGTACGTTTGATTGACCGCAGAATAACAACACTAACATTTCACTGTTACAATCCTTCATAGACAATTATGATAACAGAAGGCAAATATTAAAAGATACAATTTCCTGTGGCTTATCCAGGCAGAGGGATAAAATCCCCCCAAATTCATGTTCATTGTGTCATTTTGTCATGTTCATTAAAGGTCTTCATCATGATCCCTGTATTGTTTCAGGTGCTACTTGAGTGGTGGCAGAAAACAATGATCATGGTTCCAGCGGAAAATACGGTGTTTACAATAGAATTTGCAGCAACTCTGCAATTCTGCAGGTGAGAAGGTTCTAGGCCCATTCTGCAAATTTATCTCTTGATGTAAATGGAGGTAGACCTAGAATGTTCATTTGTGTTGGCACCATATAATCTTTTTATGTTGGTATGCCGTGAAACTCTAATTCAGCTCATCTCCTGGGTCCTTGATAACAAAATTGTAAAACTTTCATTAAAGGTTTCAATCCTCCACAAATATCAGGCTGTTGTCAAGTTGAACCCATTTTTCTGATCCCTTGCTGCTTAGAACTGGTATGTAACAAATCTGTGTGCCCACCAAATTTGACAGAGATGAAAGATGATTGTTTATAGCTCTACTGGCCAAAGGCCAGCAGAGCTTATGGGATGCCGAGTTGTTCGCCGTCCGTCCGTCGTCCATCGTTAACTTTTGTCTCGTTAAGACGATAGGGCCTTCATTTTTCATCTGATCTTTACCAAACTTTACCAGATTGTTAATGTCATGGAAAGCTCAGGCAAATTCAAAAACCAGCCAAATCGGACCAGTAACAGCGGAGTTATGACCCTTGATTTAGTTAAAAATGCTATATTTTGCCTCGTTAAGACAATAGGGCGTTCATTTTTTATCTGATCTTTACCAAACTTTACCAGATTGTTAATGTCAATGATAGCTCGGACAAGTTTGAAAACCAGCTAGATCAGAGCAGTAATAGCAGAAACATGGCCTTGATTTAGTTAAAAATGCTATATTTTGCCTCGTTAAGACGATAGGGCCTCCATTTTTCATCCGATCTTTACTAAACTTTACCAGATTGTTAGTGTCAATAAGCTCGGATAATTGAAAACCAACCAGATCGGACCAGTAACAGTGGAGTTATGGCCCTTGATTTAGTTAAAAATGCTATATCTTTACCAAACTTTACCAGATTGTTAATGTCAATGATAGCTCTGACAAGTTTGAAAACCAGCCAGATCAGAGCAGTAATAGCGGAAACATGGCCTTGATTTAGTTAAAAATGCTATATTTTGCCTCAAGACAATAGGGCCTCCATTTTTCATCCGATCTTTACTAAACTTTACCAGATTGTTAGTGTCATTAAGCTCGGATAATTGAAAACCAACCAGATCGGACCAGTAACAGTGGCCCTTGATTTAGTTAAAAATGCTATATTTTACCTTGTTAAGGCAATAGGGCCTTCATTTTTCATCTGATCTTTACCAAACTTTAACAGATTGTTAATGTCAATGAAAACTCGGACAAGTTTGAAACCAGCCAGATCGGATTTGTAACAGCGGAGTTATGGCCCTTGATTTAGTTAAAAATGCTATATTTTGCCTCCTTAAGACAATAGGACCTTCATTTTTCATCCGATCTTTACCAAATTTTACCAGATTGTTAATGTTAATAAAAGCTCGGACAAATCCGAAAACCAGCCAAATCGGACCAGTAACAGTGGAGTTATGGCCCTTGATTTCGTTAAATATGCTATATTTTGCCTTGTTAAGGCGATAGGGCCTTCATTTTTCATCTGATCTTTACCAAACTTTACCAGATTTTTTTGACTTTTTTTTTTCTTTTATTATTTTTATATTTTATTTTTTGACTTTTTTTTTAATTTACTTTTTATTTCTTTTTTTTTTTAAATTTTTTTTTATATTTTTATTTTTTATTTTATTTTTATTATCTTTACTGGCCAAGTTCGAAAACCAGCCAGATCGGACCAGTAATGGCGGAGTTATGGCTCTTGATTTAGTTAAAAATGCTATATTTTGTCTCTTTAACACGATAGTCACTCGCTTCATTGATGTTATAAGACCCATATAAGCCAGTAGAGCGTCCACAGGCCCTCTTGGACCTTTGTTTTATTGTTGTTTGCTGTCATCTTAAAATTGTTATGCCCCCACAGGGAGGCATATAGTAATCGCACTGTCCGTTCGTGCGTGCGTCTATCCAAAATCGTGTCTCAGTCATACCTCGGTAACTTCTGAATGCAATTTCGTCAAAACTTCACGCAAATGTTCACCACAATGAGAAGGTGTGTCATGCACAAGAATCATGACCGTGTCTCAAAGGTCAAGGTCACACTTGGAGGTCAAAGGAAAAAAACGTGAACAAATTCAGCCATTACTTGGAAACTTACTGAAGGGAGTTGCGTCAAACTTCACACAAATGTTCACCACAATGAGTAGGTTTCTGTCGCATGCAAGAATCATGTCAGTGCCTCAAAGGTAAAGGTCACAGTTGGAGTCAAAGGTCAAAAAATCGTAAAAAGATCTTGTCTCAGCCATTACTGGGAAACTACTGAAGGGAGTTGCGTCAAACTTCACACAAATGTTCATTCCGTTGAGAAGGTGCGTCACACACAAGACTCATGTCAGTGACTCAAAGGTCAAGGTCACAGTTAGGCAGATGGTTTGCAGTGGGATCATCTGTGTCCTATGGACACATTCCTTGTTTGATATTTTATGTCACCATCATAGCTTCTTTAAAGTATATTTTATTTTTAAAATAAATATTATTATGTCACTACCCAAACAAGAGGTCCTTTGTCTGGAAAAGTATTGCATGCCAGATAATATGGAATCCATAGAATCAAGGCTTGGGTTGGGCCGATGTAGACCCATTGTGAATAAAAAAAATAATTAGAAAATTGCAATATTGCTCGAGCTGTACTTGTAAAAGTGTTTATTAAACATTTTCATTTCAGCTTTCCGTGAAATTCAATTTGCGACCGTAAGTGTTAAGCGCATTTTGAAAATTCATTATTATTATGAAAAAAATCTTAAGGCAAATGGTAATAACATTTTATAATTTAATTTTCAAACTGGAATTTATGTAATAACAAACCTGACACACCTGCAGTTGATATAGATTAATAGGTGAACATCAAAGGTAGGGATGATTACATGAAGTGACAGTGAAATGAGGCGTGTAATTTTGATAGCATTTTGAAAAGATGCTTCATCACACGTGTTACATGTCGCGCCTCAAATAATTCAATTTATGGCAATTTTATTTACTTTTGATTTGACTTCATATCTTTAGAAAGTTGTAATAATATAGGGAGTTTATCTGTGGTATTAGATTGATAATATTTAGACCAAAGTTCAATCACATATGTCATAAAAGATGACATAAAATCATTGAGCGAGTCTGAATACAGATTGTGTGTTTATTTGTAATAAATAATAATACTGCATTGGTTTCATTTTCCTCCACTCTCTGTTGTTTAAGTCTTAAAATTAAATGTTATTTAATACCTCATCAACACATTTTGTAAGTTATTTAGATAGGAATCTGGGATACTGCTCTACTCTTACGAATAGATTCCTATGGTTGTTGAACGTGCTCGGAGGATAGACTGTGATACACAGTGCTCAGAGGATAGACTGATACACAGTGCTCGGAGGATAGACTGTGATACACAGTGCTCGGAGGATAGACTGATACACAGTGCTCGGAGGATAGACTGTGATACACAGTGCTCGGAGGATAGACTGATACACAGTGCTCGGAGGATAGACTGTGATACACAGTGCTCGGAGGATAGACTGATACACAGTGCTCGGAGGATAGACTGTGATACACAGTGCTCGGAGGATAGACTGATACACAGTGCTCGGAGGATAGACTGTGATACACAGTGCTCGGAGGATAGACTGTGATACACAGTGCTCAGAGGATAGACTGTGATACACAGTGCTCGGAGGATAGACTGTGATACACAGTGCTCGGAGGATAGACTGTGATACACAGTGCTCGGAGGATAGACTGATACACAGACACCTGGTTTATGTCTCCATCTGATGGACAAAGCTAAGGGAATGTGTCTTTCCCAAGTACAAACCACCAAGTGCACACTAACAAGTACACACCAACAAGTACAAACCACAAAGTACACACCTACAAGTGCACAGCAACAAGTACACAGCAACGAGTGCACACCAATGAGTGCACACCAACAAGTACACACCACCAAGTGCACACCAACAAGTACACACCAACAAGTTCACACCACCAAGTGCACACCTACAAGTGCACACCAACAAGTGCACACCAACAAGTACACACCAACAAGTACACACCACCAAGTGCACACCACCTAGTGCACACCAACAAGTGCACACCAACAAGTGCACACCAAGTACACACCAACAAGTACACACCACCAGGTGCACACCAACAAGTGCACACCAACAAGTGCACACCACCAAGTGCACACCAACAAGTACACACCTACATGTGCACACCAACAAGTGCACACCAACAAGTGCACACCTACAAGTGCACACCAACAAGTGCATACCAACAAGTGCACATCTACAAGTGCACACCAACAAGTGCACACCAACAAGTACACACCAACAAGTACACACCAACAAGTGCACACCAACAAGTACACACCAACAAGTACACACCACCAAGTACACACCAACAAGTACATACCAACAAGTACACACCTACAAGTGCACACCAACAAGTACACACCAACAAGTGCACACCAAGTACACACCAACAAGTACACACCACCAAGTGCACACCAACAAGTACACACCAACAAGTGCACACCAACAAGTACACACCAACAAGTACACACCACCAAGTGCACACCACCAAGTGCACACCAACAAGTGCACACCTACAAGTGCACATCAACAAGTACACACCAACAAGTGCACACCTACAAGTGCACACAAACAAGTGCACACCAACAATACAAGTGCACACCAACAAGTACACACCAGCAAGTACACACTGCCAAGTACACACCAACAAGTACACACCAACAAGTGCACACCAACAAGTGCACACTAACAAGTACACATCAACAAGTACACACCAACAAGTGCACACCAAGTACACACCAACAAGTGCACACCAACAAGTGCACACCAACAAGTGCACACCACCAAGTACACACCACCAAGTGCACACCAACAAGTACACACCTACAAGTGCACACCAACAAGTACACACCAACAAGTGCACACAAACAAGTGCACACCAACAAGTACATACCAACAAGTGCACACAAACAAGTACACACCAACAAGTACACAACATGACATATGCACCAACAAAAATCTGTGGCATCTGTGAGGCTTGAAACGGGGTCCTCTGGATTTCAAGTTCCCTGTGCTATCCACATGGCCCAACAACCCCTTAATTAGTAACATTTAGGTAAAAGGACAGGGAATTACAAACATTAGGACAATATATTCATGTCCCGTGGCAAGGTGTCATGCTTTTCCATTCATAAGGTTGCACCCATTGAGGGGCAGTTGTTGATTTACATATATAGTTTATATTACTATCATATTATCCCTTATTTGTAAATAATTTTATCTTTATATATTTACATTAATTTTTAATTACTACTTCATTTCTTCATCTTTCATCAGTTTAGCGCACAGTATGACCTATGTATGTGTCGACATGCCGTAAAACACCATTCATTTATTCATTCATCTTTCCTCGTTTTTTGCGCACAATATGACCTATTCATGTGTCGACGTGCCGTAAAACACCATTCATTCATTCATAAGGTCGCACACTGATCTTGGTATATCACATGAATGTTTTTATGTCCAAAATATATTATTATTTTCTTTATATATATTTATAGTAAAATGTAAATAAAACATGGTTCGTTTAAAGTGCCTTCTGCTTATAATGTATGAATTTAGTTTTCTTTATTTCTAAATTCAAAAATGCTATTTTTGCTCATGTAATCTTTTACTAAAAGTTAAAATGACTCAAGTTCTAATCATAATTTGAAGGAAATTCTTGAAATTGTTATCGTTGCTGCATCTTATATCCATGGGAACGACATGTGGGACTTTGCTGCATCAAGCTGACACCTACTGTATTTGCATAAAGATACTTAATAATATACTACCAGTGCATTACTGCCAACAAAGGAAAGTATGCAAGATCGTGTAAAAATTGACTCTTGGAGCGGGGAATATATGCAGAATCTATATATACTGAAAGGAAAAAGAAACGCAGGGTGCGTATTTCCGCTATATATTGCATATACTGCACACTTAAATCCATATATATTCCAAGGAAATCCCAAGATGTTTTGAAGAAAAAAAAGTGCAGTTAGTCAGAGAAAGGACACAACTCTGATGTTGTAGATGTTTTAATCACAGTACACGTAACAAGAAATTCATAAATGCTGAAGTTCCTCTTTGAAAAATTGAGCCAGTTCAGTACTGTATTGATTGCAACATTTAAAGCCTAAGTTTGCTCACCTGCTTGAGCCAAATGCGCATTCTGACGATAATGAAACTTTAAAGGGGTAACCATTGTTGTGTTCAGTGCTGTCTAAACCTTCTTTCTAAAAGGACAGGCCTAATGTCGCCCTGTACCATTCGATTAGCAGTAGCATGTTAAACATACAATATATAGCGGAAATACGCACCCTGCGTTTCTTTTTCCTTTCAGTATAGTTGCCGATGAATTATGATTTCACATCTTTTTTGAATTATCGAAAAATATCAAAGGTTTACAGTGAGAAGATATTGTTATTAGGTAGATTATTGTGCTGAGGTTGTTACACAGGTGTGGTCCGTGTACTTCATTAGGGTCCGCTTCATTTGATGACCATAAGTCTCAGGTGCGCACCTTGTAGAGGAGGGAATTAGCATGCAAGAAGAGGGCAATTATGGTTTGTTTATTTGGAAGGTGACAAAGCAGAATATGTTCCATTCTGCTCTCGCATGATCAACCGTTCTTTGATGTTGCAGACGGCCTGGAATGGTGGACAATAGAGACCCAAGCTGGACAAGTGGTTTTAGGGGTACTTGATCGGCAGGGAGGGACTTGATTAGGACAGATTCAGAACCGTCGATTGAATGGACGGCTAATGTTCAAGTGTGAAACCGGACTTCAATGAGTGTTAATTAAAGGATAGGAAACAAATACATCGTTACTTTGACAGACTGGTCAGTTTTGTAGCAGTTACAGGTAATGGTAATTTTTAATTTGATTTTCCAATCAGTTCGAAGAAATTAGCTCTAAGATGCGAGTGAGTTTAGGGCAGTACATAAGATTTGAATCTGGACAGGGATTTTACGGTGTACCAACAAAAAAGGTTATATGGCGCCAGCAGGAATAAACATTCCAAACTCACTCTCTAGATAATAATTTGCAGAATGGGCTTTTTATTTTAAGAACCCTCTCACCTGCAGATCAGCAGAGTTGCTGCAAATTCTATTGTAAACACCCTATTTTTCGCTGGAGCCACAATCATAGTTTTCTGCCACCACTCCAGTAGCACCTGAAACAATACAGGGATGATGATGAAGACTTTTAATGAACAGGGCAAAAATGACACAATGATCATGAATTTGGGGGTATTTTACCCCTCTGCCTGAATAAGCCACAGGAAAATTGTATATTTTAATATTTGCCTTCTGTTATTATAATTGTCTATGAAGGACGTAACAGTGACATGTTAGTGTTGTTATTCTGCAGTCAATCAAACGTATATTTTTTTCCAAATTCAAGCATACTATAATACACCAGCATGTGCAGAAACGAATTTCCTATCCAACAATACCTTTCTTCCTACGATCTCTTGTAAATTCGCTGAGATATCCGAGTTTAAAGTGACCAAAGTGCAATTTCAATTTGCTCGTAGTTTGTCTTGGTCCCCGTGGTAAACAAATGATTTTACCGAAATCAGGTTTCTGTTAATTTTGGCGCAGTATTCCAGCTTCAAATCACAATCAATTCACTAACGTAAAGCACCGATCCGTAAATAAATCTATATTTTATCAGTTTGCATAGTCCGTATCACAAGAAAGTCACATAATCGGCACTAGCAGATTTACAAATGAAACCGCCATTTTGAACTGATTTACTGTACCGAATTACGTCATAATGCAAATCCGCATCTATATCACCCAAAAGCTTACAATTTTTCAAAAGTAATATTTCATGCCCCTTTTCTTGTTATTAATAATAAAATAATACTGTTATGGATAAGCACAAAAGTATTCACTAATATATTCAAGAATAATTTAAAAAAGTAAAAATACTTACCATAGCTGCGGGATTCGCAGACAATTATAATAACAGAAGGCAAATATTAAAGACACAATTTCCTGTGGAATAAGCAGTAGACCTATTCTTGCTCGGGAACCACGTGGGGCATAATACATAAGAATTGGTTATAATTTTAAAAGAATCTCAATTTTATCAGGATAACTTTTACAAAACACTTAGCGTATTGCGTGGTAGACTGAATCGGAAGAACACAGTTTGAGCCCCACTGGTTTTAGCCCACGCTGTTGGTGGAGATGTAAATTGTATATTAGAGTCTGTCCTCCGAGCAATTTGTAAGGCCATCCTTAAAAAATTGTTGGTTTGCTGTGCTCCGACTCAAAAAGTTTTACGTGGGTAGGTAGGTAGGAAGGTAGGTAGGTGAATTTTTTTTCTCCCCCAAATGCAGTAAAAACTGAAAGAAATTAAAGGAAAACATTCTTAAAATTGGAAATAAAAAAAAGGTAAAAGAATTGCAATAAGAAGTTTTGGGTAGGGCTCTTTTTAGTGAGTAAGTCGAGCACAGCAAACCAACAATTTTTTACGGATGGCCTAAAAGAAATCTATTTGATAGTAAGGGCTATTATGCTAAAACATGCATGGGACCCAGGAAGGCACATTTGAAATTGAACACTCGCCTAACAAAATTAAAGAGCTAAATTTTGGAAAATAGATTTTTAACACATAGATGTTTTGTTAAATTGCCTTCTGGAATAACCCTAAGTGTTAGCTTTCTGGATTCCCATGCATCCTTCCTCTTTCTCTGGGGCGATTCTAAATGACCTTGAAGTTAATGTTTTGATGAGTTGTTAGTTTAAACTTATTTATTTTACATTGATTGTAACGAAAGCTCTCTGAATTTATTTTAATCACTCTCAATATCTTACAACCAATACTAAGCAAATACAAAGTGTCTAGCTCAGGGACAGAACGCATATGGTCATGGCAGGGATCGAACCCACAACTTTTTGATTAGCTGACGAGCTGTTAAACCATTTTAGTCTAGAAAACGAACCTATGTAGAAGGCGATGCAAAACTTTTAGTTACCAATTTTCAAAAAGTAATGTTGAAATAACTAAGTTCATGAAGCTTATCAAATAAATGTTTTCTTGTCTGTTTTAATATCAAGAAATAATGTTTTCTTGTCGGGTTTTAATTACCCTCTTTTATCACAGTTTATGTGAAACACTAATTTCTGTTATAAAAAATAACACAAATTAGGTCATGCTTTTACAAATGAGTTAATAATTATAATTTGTAAACATTTATTATGGAAGTGTGAAGTAAAAACAAGTAATTGTCATGCCTTCTGTCACTATGGCAGGCAGAGAAAAATGGGTTTTGTAGTATCATTTCATGTAACATCAGGCGTGAAGCTGGCGGCAAGCTGACCTGAAAATAAATAGTCTCCTGATGGGCCAAGGTGAAAGTAACGGACAACAAATATAGGTTGTTTGTATGTCATGTGTAACAATTATATCAAATCATCCCCGGGTGAATCTGCTTACTATTACTCAGGACCGAATTAGGACATAAGAACCTCATGGAATTATGCAAAAATTAGAGGACCTGGTAAATAAAGTATATTTTATGTCAGTGAATGCTGCATGTGATTTTCTGAACTTAGTAAAAAGTTGTATTGTAGGGTTAACTGTATTGAAATCTTGAATTTTGTGACAGTATATCTGTTCTTTATTGGTTGCAAATTTTGTTCAATGGTGACTTGTTAACGGAGAATTGAACACAATTTGCGACCTTTAAACAATGGATATACTGTCGCAAAAGATTCAATGTTATAGTAAACCTGTTTCTTGCCCATTTCATTGTTTTTGACAGTTTTAATGCGCTGAAATAAAACTCAACAACATAACATTTTTGATGGTTAACACATTACAGGATTTGCAACGGGTTACGCACTATTTAATAGTTGCAAACATTTGAACATTAACCAATCTAATTGCAGGATGTTTGGCAAGTGTATTAGAATAAATTTGAACTCCTCTGCATTCAGGTCAGGCCAGAGTTCTTTTATTTTTTGGTTCTCAGATCCTCGACCGTTCTCAGATCCTCGGCCCTAATTTTTGAATAAATGAAGAACTGAAGACCCCCACCCACAAAACCCCGCTACACTCTAAAAAAATATGTCAACAGTGCTCACAGAAAATTATTTTAAGAGACAGGCCCAGGGCTTGTTGCTTCTGAAAATGAACCGTCCCTGATTTGAAATGGACAGGCCCTGATTTGAAATGGATCGACAGGCCCTGATTTAAATGGAAAGGTCCAATATTTTTTTCTTATTGGAAACGTGTCTTTATTCACTTTTATAGCACATATTTGTTAGTATGTATTAATCAAACTCAGAACCTCCTCTGACTATATTTTTCCTTTTGCTTATACCACTTTATGCTCCCTTTAAGTCAGCAGACTTATTTACCACTTGCACTTCGATTAAAATACGTTAGAATAGAATATTAGTTTACATAGTACTCTCCTTACTAACACTTTTTGCCAAACGATAATAATCACAGCCGACTTGGTGAAACTGGAGCTGAACTTGGAGCCAAATTTTTAATCATGTTTTATTAGACTATCGGGGCCTAGACTAAAATTCATTTACAAGTAGGAATCCAGGAACTCCGTACACCTTAAAAAATGAATAGAAATATACTTTATGTCTGTATTTATACATATATCTATTTTTTCTTTCAACCAACATGTATTTGTAAAGGACAGTTTTTCTTATTCGATTATGTAAAAAAAAAAAAAAAAATCTCTGGAATTATGTACCATCCTACTACTATGACACCGCACTTTTATGGCCCGAAAATTTCACAAACATTTCAATAGAAATTCCATCAGTTACGATCTTTTTTCATTTAATGTGTTTTTAATGCCAATAAAAGGTCTTTCTTATCAAAGAGGAAAGAAAACACAACTTTAATAGCAGAATAATGAGTTTTATGTCTACATTTGTCGACCTCAAAGTTGTGACAAACTGCGGACACGAAGCCAGACAACATATTCAAACTTCTTATTGTTTCAATGTGTGTATAACACATTTTAATTAATTTATTGCAAGTGTTTTCACAGTTCACAATACACATGGGAGTATTTTGTCTTGAGGAACTTGAGATCAATTAATTATTTTTATTTTTATTTTTTTTTAGACAGGCCCCGGGCGTCGGGCTATATCCTATTTTTCGAGCACTGGTCAAAAAAGTATATGCATATTATGGACTGCATTTTAAACAAATTATGCTATCTTGTATCTAACAAATTTACAAGTTGCACACTTATAAAGTGTCAGACTTTTTTTTTCTCCTCCTGTGAAACTTTTTTCAGAAACATAATCTGTTAACCAAAATAATTATAAAAAACCTCTGGCCACAGGAATAATGTGAAAATAAATAGGACATAATTATATAGGTAGTATATTAATTACATTTTTTGTAGCAAATGGGTCATTTTCTCCCTCCTTTTGAACTAGTGTGAAGTAAATAAAATGTATTAAATTTACATCCCTTTGCATTTGTAATTAATTGCATCTGTTTTTAATGTAGAGAAAAACATTGACTGACTTGGAAGCATAATAAAATAGAGGTGAACATGAAATGAAATTTCAAAGTTAAAAATACACCATGAAAAGGAGAAACTAAAATAGACTGGAGCTATAACAAATCAGTTTAAAAGTTTGCTTTATTATCTCCTTGCATTAATTTTTATATTGACCTTTATTTAATAAAGAAGAAGAAGAAAAATGTTTAATAAAAGTGTATGAAATCATCATATTACAAAATTTTAATACAACATTGGTACAATTTAAATGTTAAATTTTATGAGATTTTGGGCCGATGTCAACCTATGAGACACTAAGATATACAATTCATCCTAGGTAAATTAAAAACATGTACAATGAAAAGTCAGTGTTTAAGTTTCAGACAAATTTATATTTATTACAAATTGGACAAATTTTTGACATCTGTAACCTCAGAAAGAATGATGCCTGTAACCTCAGAAAAAATGATGTCTGTAACCTCAGAAAAAACGATGTCTGTAACCTGAAAAAGAACAATGGCAAAATGGACAGGAAAGAAAGAGAAAATAAAATAATTTTTCGTCTAATTACCATCATGATCTATTCAAAGAATGGTCAAAAGCACTTGTCCACAAATCAGACATTCAGACAAACGTCAAAACTAACATATCTTACCCAACATTACATAATCGCAGTAATACAAATGTCATCCGCAAATATGTTTCAATCAGGGTGCTTAACAAGCTTTATGTGGTAACATGGGGTAATAAAGTTAACTTCACGCCCTCTTGGCCATAGCCCACCATGACAGAATAACACCACACAATACCCTAATTTGCCGCCTTTATATTAAATGTGGTTTTATAAATGTGTATCGTAGTTAACTGATTACAGGAATTACTGGCACGATTAATAGATTCTTATTTAGTAAGAAATTATCAGTATTGGTTATATGAAATGATTCTTTGATTATTGAGTGTACCAGTTATAATGTTTTCGTGTAAACATTTTCTTATTAACATTTACGATCTGTCTTTAAAAATAATGTCTGCGATATTGTGTTACAGTTCACAACATAATCTCTGGATCTGAGTGTATCACAGTGTTGGACCCTCCGTGATACAAAAGAAAAGGCATATTATTTATAGGATGGCGGTATATACAGAACTGGTTCTACCCAGGAAAAATCGGGTGGTCTGCCTCTACCACAAAAAAGTCAACCGTCATATATGATGATGACCATTTTGTAATCTTTTCTGATTCCCTTTCATCTCTTCAAGCAAGGGGCATCCGTGGCCGAGTGGTTAACGTCTCTGACTTGAAATCACTTGTACCTCACCGCTGTAGGTTAGATCCCTCAGGGGCCTAGGAATCTTTATGTGAGGAAGCTATCCAGTTGGCTTGCAGAACGTCGGTGGTTCTACCCAGGTGCCCGCCCGTGCACGAAAATTGCCCGGAGGGACACCTGGGGTCTTCCTCCACCAATGGAAGCTGGAAAGTCGCCATATGACCTTAGCTGTTGGTGCGACTATATATTTAAATTCAATCAATTCAATCAATCCCTTCAAGCACTGGTTAATATGAAACATGATAACCCAGCTGTGCTTCAGCTTTTAGAAAAGTACAATTCTCTTATAGTTGATAATATTATTATTTTCTGCTGGCTTCCAAGCTGTGTAGGAATACGTGGTAATGATAGAGCTGATAGTGCTGCTAAAGCAGCATTAGGTTTACATATATCTAATGCTAAATTACCTTATACTGATTTTAAAAGTTGTATTTACTCTTGGCAAGCTGCTTGGGATTTGTCAGTTAACAATAAACTCCATTCAATTAAACCGTTACTTGGAGAATGGCGTTCTTCTAGTAGACCCATTCGTCAAGAAGAAGTTGTCCTAGCCCGGTGCAGGATAGGGCATACACATTATACTCATTTATTACAACCTGAGCAATTACCAGAATGTATACCCTGCTTTGCACCATTAACGGTCAAACACAACTTGTTGGAATGTGTAGACTTTAATCCTATGCGTCAAAGATACTACAATGTTAATACTATGAAAGAGTTATTTGATACTATAGATTTTAGTCTTGTTTTAGATTTCCTAAAAGAAATCAGACTATATAAATCATTATAATCTGTTCTTATATATATTTATTTGTTTATATACCCATTGACGGGCATTTGTTGATTTACATATATAGTTTATATTAATTACTACCATATCATCCCTTATTTTTTAATAGTTTATCTTTATATATTTACATTAATTTCTTCATCTTTCGTCGGTTTTTGCGCACAATATGATCTATTATGTGTCGATGTGCCGTAAAACACCATTCATTCATTCATTCATATATGGCCTAACATGTGCTAAACTGACGTAAATGATATTAATGCTGTTTTGTATACCCTATTTAAGAAAGGGCAAAGATATTTTCTCCAAAAATAAGGGTCTAAGCTGTTTATTTAGGCTAAATTAAACCCCAAAATGGCGTATAGATATAAAAATCTAGGGTGACAATTATTAACAATGTGACTTTCAATGCAAACATACATTTGAGTGGCAGCTCTTGAGAATATAATACAAAAATTTAACAAAATATCAAACATTCAATTAAAAACATCAAATAGAAAAGAACAAAATAAGAGCACCCTACCCACAATACATCACACCAGGAAATGGTCATTGAATGATTCGTGTTTGTTTTAGTGTAAGTCTATTTGTCCCGATCAATGGCTTTGCTTTGTGGTTTTCAGCCGGCTGAAGAGGTATTGTTGTATATAATCCAGCAAATCTACGTAAATATTGTCTTTTCGCCGGCTCTAAAAGGCTGTTTTAGCACCCGAATTGTAGCGTTAGCACCACAATGATTGGGTAAATATTGTGCTATGTTTATCAAAATAAAGCAACATTGATCCTAATGTGACGGGATTAACATACCTGGTAAATTAACTCCCCACCACCCTACATGTCCAGTGGAGGGAATCGTAATTCTAGAGGCACCCTTGAAACTTTAATTTTCGAAAAGGTTTCACATATGAAAATAAAGATTAAAAGCCTAAACTATGGAATGAAAAAATATCAAATATCTTGACAAAAAATGTATTGAAAAAAAATATGGAAGTTGTCTTTCTGTTTTCTGCATTTATATAGTTAAAATATATGGGTCCCAGCATGCAATTGCTAGGAAATGAAACAAAATGATACTGCCAATTATAAAAATAAACATTTGAAAGATTTTAAGTGGATATTTGATGCTTTGGAGTTGATAAGAGAAATGTTTTATCTCAATGTTACAAGAACCATTTTCATGAGTGAAAATGTATTTTGTCTCAGTTTTAGATTAAGTATATGTTTGGTAAAAGTAAAACTCAACAGAAATGTTTTAAATTTGTGAGTTTAGAGCATGAATTAAAATGGATGTTATTTCACTGTGAGATTAAATACATATTTAGTAAAATATGTTTACAACAAAACTATTTTATTGATTGATTGATTGATTGTTTGTTTGTTTATTTGTTTGTTTGTTTGTTTGTTTTAATTTATTTATTTATTTATTTATATATTTGGTAAATATGTTTACAACAAAACTATTTTATTGATTGATTGATTGATTGATTGATTCTTTGTTTCTTTGTTTATTTATTTATTTATTTATTTATTTTGGTTGGTTAGTTAATATTTATTTATTTTAGTTAGTTAGTTACTTAGTTATAATACTGCGCTGTTCAATTGGGTAATAAATTATTTCAATATTGTTTCGGGAGCAGGGAAAACAAAAAAGGTATTTCACTGAAGATAAAATAAAAATTTAGTTAAAAAAAAGATATTTCATGGAATTCTAATAAAAATGGTAGTTGACTAGATTTATTAAATAAACTGGGTATATTAAATTAACTTCAGCATAAAATTTACTTCAAAGTTGAGGATTAAAAAAAATCACAAATTTATCCCAGCCTAACGCTAATATACATTCACATCCAAGGTGTAAGTCTCAAATTTACTTTAAATTCAACTTCAAAGGAGGGCATTATTTGCTCATTAAATCTATCTCATTATAAACAAATACGGCAGCCTAGCTTAGTGGAGTATGTTACTCACAGTTACGCTTAACTCTACAATGGATCTATATAGTCACTGAGAGTTCTTGTGGGAAAGTAGTGGCTGCATTTGTTCTTAATTAGTTACGATTTAATGGGAGTTAATTTTAATGCAAATCTGAAAGTCAGGTGCATACTGGATATTTAGTTGGTACTTGTATTATAAAGGAAAGGGTAAGGATTTTTATATTGTTTAAATTTTTCGAGAATGAATGATGCATTTGTGGCATTCTAAAAGTGTAACTGACTCAGTTTGTAGCAAACATTGTAACATTTCTCGAACTGTGTAATATTGTTGTTTGTTGATGTTTATTTAATTAAGACTTGTCTGACAATGTGTTAAATGTTTGTCAACATTTCATCAGGCAAAAGCATTTAAATATCAAGTTATATATCATTATTTATAAGAAAATAATATATATTTTTCATTGGAGGCAAGAAATACCTTTTAATAATTATTTATGTAAATTACCAATAGGTCATTTCAGTGAACCAAAATTTAAACCTGAAAGTCATTTTAACATAGAAAATGGTTTGAAAATTGTTTAACAATCATTCAGTAGATGATAAAACTAAAGAGCATATAGTACTGAACCATGTAGTGTTAAATAACGGCTTTGTTGATCTATTTGGCACCAAATGGACCACAACAATATACTTATATGGCTTATTGTGTCAAATTATTACACCTGCCCATAGATAGGTGTGGGGGAGGCTTTATATCCACCAGCTGGAGTGCACTTATGTGACCCAGACATTTCTTGCACCTTTTTGGGCATCTTTATATTGTTGTCTGCTCAGTCTGCCATCTTGAAATAAAAGCTGCTGAATTCACCCATAGATATACAATGTTTTGAAGGGAACAATTAGAAAATATAAAGGGAACAATTAGAAAATATTGTGCATAGAACCTAGGGGGTGGGGTATGTGTATTCTGTGACAAGTGGTTGTTACATGGGAAACTGTCAGTAATATTCGGGGAAGTGTTGAGGCCTGTGGCTACCCACTTGGTTAGAGTGACCAATGATTATATAAATATTGCACATGATAATGATGACACATAATGGGCAGACAAACCAACAATAGGGTAGACATTTTGGAGAGTTTGTTTAGTACTTTATATGGTTTAGAATGCTTAATGGGGTTAAAATGGAACTTTTATGGTACAAAGTTGTAAGAATAATCTGCTAATGATAGCTTAATTTACAGGGTGACAATGGTGTGGATCTTGTAGATTTGTGTCAAATAATGCTTTGACAGAATACTCCTAAATGACAAATCCCTAATTGTTTTCATTGTAGATTTCATAAATTTTGAGAAGCATCAGTAAGGTATACAGATAATATATCTCTTAATTGAGCATGTGTGTGTGCAGTCCTAATATGTGTAGTCTTTTAAAGCATAATCAAGTTTGGACTTATTTCAAAGTATGAGGACAAATTTGCAGAAACTCAAAATGGAATTAAGTGTCCTTTTGAAAAAAAATATCAGCCATTATTGTGTCATATTGCCAATGTCAAAACCAATATTTTTTTCCCAATTTTGAGACAAAAATTCCCAATTGAAAGATTTTTTTTTTTTAAAAAAGTATGAGGCAAAGAGACATAGCTTTGTGAAATGTCATGCTTGATTACAGTTTACTGTAAACAGTATTAAAACTACGATGAAATGAATGTTTTACTGTATTTTCCCCAATTTTATGAAAAATCACGCTAAAATTCCCAATTTTGACAGTATGGGTTATGTTCCCAAAATATAGAAAAATATCACTTATATTTGGGAACTTTCCATCATCACTTCATTGCCATCATCATCAGCAGCAGGAGCAATCAATCAGTCAATCATTGTCATAGTTTAGGTCAATACTTAGGGTCCATAAAACTTAATACCCCTGATCATTACCTTAACAGTTGGTGCTTTACCGTTTTTGAATAAATTGCTTTAATTACCCTGCGGCTATCAGCTGATTGGCCCTTGACATCGCCGTCTTATCTAGGATTGACTTACTCCGAGCTTACCATATACAGATACTCTTCATTCTTACCAATTCTTCTATCTAGGGATCAACAATTTTTGTTGATACTTTCAGATCTCTTATCCTGGGATAAGTCAATGTTGAGGGGTTTATCAGAGCCAGACATTTCAATTGTTATTAAAATGATAAATCTTTAAGTATCAATATTTTGATAGGGTGTGAAAAATGGCCTTCTGTACGTCCAGGCTTTAAACTTAATATATGCCACGTTACTTTTCACAGTTTTTACAACTTAATCGAAAAGTAACTTTAAAGTAAAAGAAAAAATGGGGTCTGTCCAAAGGGAACTTTAACATATTAACATTTGACTGTGCTGTACCTGAAATATGTTTTTGTATTTTTATATATAAATAGAGAGTATTTCATAATCGAAACCCATCAGTTGGCTGGGTTCAGGGAATTCCTTCACAAGATGGTGCTATATAGTGATTGTTTTCATGAATGAGCGGATGATGCAAGTGAGGGTAATAAACTAAACAAACCTTCCGTCTTTTATAATGAAACACAGCACTTTAATATTTTATATTATTTATTTATTGAAGGTCGAGAATTATAAGAACCACTGCTAAGCTACTGGTTGGCTAACATTACGTGGTCCCGCCTTAATTCTATTAAGCGATGGGAAAGCTTATACTATCTGGATTTTATAACGGATTATTTCGACAATAAAACACGTTTTAAAAAAATGCTATAACCTGTTTAAAATTACCTATTAAATGTTTTAATTTTACAATATGCCAACGTTTTAAGCCGAAATTAAGGTTTAATTTCATACCCCAGCCAACCTCGTTTTCACTTCTTGGAGAAGGGTTTGGATGGGGTATGTATGAACGTTAAAACTCGGACCACGTAATGGGTTTCAGTATAATGTGGCTGGGTGGGATATCATGTCACTTGTTTTTCTGTCAACGACATGGTTTTCCACCATAGCAGCATTATAAAGCTGAGCATTGAGCTCACTGCTACATGCATATACCATCTTGATACCAGATACCATCTTGATATGACTGAAAATTTGTTAAGTTAAACCCATACATGCATACATGACAAAAGTTAAACCCCATACATGCATACATGACAGGGCTCAAATTTAAGCTGGGTTACTGGCAAAATGCAAGTGACATTTTTAGAATGCCAGTAAACTTTTCAAGTACTGGCAAAAATGTGCAAGTGCATCAAAATACCTTACGTGTTTAATTTAGAATACCATGTCTGCTTTTTTTTTTGAAACATGTGCTTTCATATCGATGGTATTTTAATTTAATATTTAATAGTTTTCCTGATATGTTCGTTGTATTTTTATGGTACATATGGAATATAGCATGTTGCTAATGATGAATCCTCTTGTGCTTTTTACTTATATGTTACATATTTATACTGACACACACAACGGAAGAAATTGCAAGTAACTTTTTTTGTTTTGCCAGTTACAAAAAATGCTACTGGCGAATGTTGCCAGTCTAAATTGTTGCTAATTTGAGCCCTGCATGATTCCTTTTGAGAATTTATTGCGGTCAACAGATTTTACTCCCATATATTGTTAAATTAATATATAAATGTTTGTTGCTCGTTTCTCTGCTGAAAATTCAATATTGACATTATATATTTACATATTATTTTAATGATTATTAAATTCATGGAGGCAGCACGTGGTCACCTCGAACGCTGGTCTTACAGCGGTCACCTCGAACGCTGGCCTTAGATGTACACTAGTTCAGCATCAGTACCTTTCATGAAAAGTAATTGTGTCAATATAGTATAAGAAACTATTTATATTGTTGAATGTTGATGAGAAGCTATTTATATTGTTGAATGTTGATGTTTGCAATTAGCTGTATTTGGTTGAAGTTGTTGATCGTTCATGAGACCACTTCAAGCTCGTTTAACAATCAATGCGACAGCTGTTTTAACACTACACGTTCTTTCATTAAGCATTTATATTACTAAAATAGTATCAGGTGTACTTTATGCACATTTTGATGTGCAAGTAAATGTTTTCAAATATTAAAATTGTAATTGTGTGACAAAGTTATCTTCATAAAATACTGAAGAAAAAAATTGAACTAAATATAATTTCTGTATGTATATGGTTAATTTTATTCAATGAATTTGTTGCAAACTTTAATTTGTTTAATCTAATTATTAAAAGTGTACTATTATTTCATTTTCTTTTGCCCCAGCTTTTGGCTTAAACATCAGTGTAAACATACTTGTACAACAAACTGGTGGGTGTTGAATTTCTTAATTCAGCTTTTATAGAAATTTTGTATTTTATTTATTTGGATTAAAAGGGTTTTTTCACTAGCTTTGTGTATGCAGCTGCAATAACCTCCTTGGAATTTTGAGCCACAAGGGCCAGGTCATTTTCTTATAAATAATACTTAACAAATATCCTCTTTAAACATGCCCTTCCTCATGTTTTATTCAGTTTCAGCTCTGATCATCATTTAGATACAGTTTTGCTTTTGAAATTCAACACCCACCAGTTTGTTGTACAAGTATGTTAACATTGATGTCTAAAATGTCCACAATCTCGGGATGCTATCTTAATTTGTTTCAAGACTCCTCTTTTTATTCTGTTTAGCATGTCATCAGTTTTGATAAAAGTGCTATTGAGTTTTCTTTTATATTGCTCTATAACAAATTCATAGGCAAGTTGCTGTCTTTCTTGATTTAATTTAGAGGGCTTTTTTATGTTACTTTACGTTTCAATGAAGTTATCACTCTCGTCCACTTTTGGTATTGACAATGTGTTGTTATGCCCCCCAAAATGTGACTTAATGTTACTTAATGTTCTTTACTTAATGTTACTTTTCTGCATAGAACTTACAATTATATTTATGTATAAAGAGAGGGTAGATATATTTTCCAAAGGGTTGACAAGTCAATTCTGTTCAAAAGACCACCTGCTTTAAGAGACCACCATTTCCCAGTTGTATTGTTTTTAAAATAAGTAATGATATATATAATTCAGCTTGCTCATTGAAAAGTTCAATATCATGAAATCAAATAAATTAGCGGACGGCTTTTTTTCCAACTTACTTTTTTATTTTGCTCTCTTTTACGTTCTGATTTGCTCTCTCAAGTGTTTTTTGTGCTCTCTTTTGATTGGTTCTGAAATAATATCTTACTCTGATCTTTTGGTTCTGAAAGTTTGTAATGAGGGTTTATTTGGTACAGTTTTACTTTCGTCATTAAAATTAAACCTGTTAAGCGGCGCTTTCTTTGTTGATTATCCACACCACTGGCGGGCCGACAGATTGGGACTTATTTAGAATTATCTCCACAAGATTATAGGATTATCACTTTGTGCGATTGACTAATCACTAACTGGTAATTGAGTTGATTTGTATGTCAACTTATGTTTTATGTGGTCTAACAAGATTAGAATGGAGTCAGAAATGGTCAGTTTTGGGGTCGTATATGGTAGACAATACCAGTTCATTACTCGCAAATCTGCAGGTGGTTTGCAGAAGTCAGATTATCTTTCATGAATGTGTTGCTATAAAAAGTCATTAGAGTTTAACCATTTATTTCAGCCAATCAAAGGCTATATTAATATAGTTTGTCACCATCAAAAAATACTACAGTTGCACAAGGCTAATTTTGCTTGAAATCCAGTTTGTGAACTATTACAGTAATTAGTATCGGGGAATGAAATAAAATAATTGGGTTTTACGCTGCTTTAGGTTATATATTGGTACAACAACCTCACAGGAAGAGATGAAGGATGAAGTACCCCTCAGACATGCCTGCGCTAGGGAGCAAACCCATGCGATGCAGGGGTGTGAAGCCTTAAAGCTCAATGTGCTTATAATCCGCTGAACTACCGAAGCTGCGTAACCATGCCCTACTCTTACATGAACTTTCAAATAGATTCATGTAGTTTTAAGTTGATTCCATACAATGCCCAGCTGGTTTACACCTGTCCGACAGACGACGCTTGTACAAGATACATCAGAGCAATCCTGTGGCCCCAGCGAGGCTTGAACCTTTATCTCCGGATTCAAAGTCCACCGAGCGAAGGCAACTCCCTGAAAGTGACCTACAACATAGGGATGAAAGTCAAAAGTTTCCTTTAGATGTAGATAATTATCATCTACAA
Source organism: Cyrtodaria siliqua (assembly GCA_037043455.1). NCBI lineage: Eukaryota > Metazoa > Mollusca > Bivalvia > Adapedonta > Hiatellidae > Cyrtodaria > Cyrtodaria siliqua. Next base: position 59,791 of record JAWPHD010011661.1, read on the forward strand.
TACAGAAGATACCTTACTTAGTAGACCTCCCAAAGAGTCGCATGAAACTTTCAAGGCCCGATAAAAATGCAAATTAATTAATATCAAGTTAACATCAGTATTTTATCGTAATATCCTTTCTTCTCCTGATATACAATATGTATATCCACTAACTGAACTATATTTTTGCTCTCCAATTAACTTTTTTTCTTATCAATCAATGAAAATACAGCCACAAACCTTGAACGGATCTGCCAAACTTGCAACTTTTAAAAGGTAACCGTATATAATGCAAGACGTTTTTAATATCTGATCCCGTTTCACCTATAATTTAATCCTGCGTTATATGAATTTGAATTAATATAAAAGAGAAGAAAAAAAACGCCCATTATGTAAACTCTGGCATGTCATAGATGACCATGATAAGTTTTGAATAAAGACATCATAAAATAGAGTGCAATTGCAGAATGAAGAAAACGCAAAGTTAGTGAAAGATAATATAGAAAGTGACACGGGGCAATTTAAATTCTTAAAAACTTTTGACATTACCATAGTTTTCCTACACAGTTTGAAAACCATTTTCTTCCCTACAAGCAAGCACTGTCCATATATTAATTAACCACCCCTGCATAACTGCCAAAGAAAATAACGGCCCTCTTTATCGTTTATCGGCTGGGGTCAAAATTCATAAAAACCTGAATATGGTTTTCAGATTTTCAATCATTACCAAGCTATTGTTTGCTACATATAAAACCGACAATAAAAAATTGTTGGTTTGCTGTTTCCCTACCTACTTTTTATAGCAATTCTTTAACAATTTTTTCTTCTTTTTACTGTTTTAGTATATTTTTCTTTAATTTCTTATGTTTTTTTACTGTCTTTGGCAAAATAAATCACCTACCTACCTACCCACTTATAAAATCCTGGGTCGGGAAACAGCAAACAAAAAAGATATATATTTAACGATGGCCTTACTGTGCATGTTTTCTTGGCAAAGATGGTATGATTAATCCTTTGTCACAAAAACACTTTTTTTCTCCGAATTTTTAATACAGTAAATTTGCAAGTTCATTTGTGTTTCATATTAAAATTCCACAACATAGAACTCATTTAATTTTCCTACACAGCCAATTAAGTTTATAAACATAAATGAACACCTGACCATTGTCGCTGTTTAAAAGTTTGATTATTATTTCTGATAAAAAACAGGAATATCCAAAATGGAGAAATAGGTTATTTTAAAGTGCAGACAACCATGTATTAAAAGACCACTAAAGGTAAGATCAAAATAAGGTCTCTTAATACAGGTGATCCCTTAATATGCATGTGGTCTCTTGGGCAGGTTTGACTGTAGTTAAGATATGCCTCCCCACTTCTTCTTAGACATGTAAATGGCTGCACTGCAGGACATATCATTTTTTCGATTCTTAGGATGGTGGAAGGTGTATAGTTCTGGTTCTCTGTGTTGAAAATGACGTAAAACACCATACAAAGAAAACAAAGAAACAACCTTTTTTTTCTCTATGTTTAAAGCTAAAGTTGTTATCTTGAACTATCAGACATGGCACTAGATCAAAGGGTGAAGGACATGTGACGGGACGGGTGAGTCGGTCGAAGAAACACCGACAAACGTAAATGATTAATTGCGAGAATAATAATTGACCGTTTAGTTTCCCTCCAACAAGATTACTGTCACTCCATTTATTTAGCATGCGATAATCTCGCGTTCACCCTGGTCAGAGTTCCAGACTTTGGCACCAAACCACGATGCCAGCGTGGGAAAGTGTGACTAAACATCGCAGCCTTTGTACTAGCACCGTATAAACTCTCTAATCTTGTTTAATAATAATCTTTCCTTTTTCCTTAGCTGTTTCAAACATTAGTTAGATTAAAAGAAGTTGTCTGCTAATTTTTGTCTATATTTAAATTGTACTATGGTACTCATTGTTATTGTAAAGAAATGTACTGTTGTCGTTGACTAATAAATATTTATTAATTCTTTTTACGTAAGGTATCACAAGACAGAAAGAAATTAAATAAGACCGACATCGGAAGTTTATATAAATTTTAGCCAATCAACACGTTTTATTATGTCTGTCTTATTCGTTTCACTAAGATTTGTGTCATGCTTTGAAGAGAGATATGCACGTGCTCGCACAAAATTAAAAACCTCGACCAGCGTGCTTTGCATGCTGGCTAAATAGGTTATACAGTGTTTTAGTGTGCCTTGGGACAGTGAGATGCATTCTCACCCATTTTTTCGAAGACACTTAAACACAGCCTAGCTATTTAGATGGCATGTAAAGCACGCTGCTCAAACTAGGATTACACTTTTGTCCTTTGAGATAATTTTCGTTATAATTTCATGTAAATACTCCATGCCTTTGTAATTGTAGACCTTACAGGAATCTTATAATGAAAAATGTCTGTACACCCATACTTATAATATACATGTATTTGTGGAATTCACAGACTTTATATTTTCCCGAGTTGAGGGATTTAGTTGTCAGTGTGGTATGAGAAAAGTCTTAGCATACAGCAGCATGGTAGAAGACAAGGAAATTGCGTAATTATATTGTAAAACAAACTGTTCTCAATTTTCTCGAGTCATGCACCAGGATTGCAGCTATTATTTCTGTTGGATGTGTATTTTAATCAAGCTGTCGAACATACCTAAAAAGTCCTCTAAGCATGTAGAGGAACCACGGAGGAATCAATTTGACAGCATTAAAGAGATTAGTATTCCTCGGTAACCACATCTGCTCTATGGTAGCAGTTCTAAACAATAAGATTGGATGTTTTTTAAAGGCTTTAGAGCCACCTCAGGGAAAGGGGAAGGATACATTGGAATCTGGGAACCATCCCTATGTTTACTAACAAATAGTTTTCTTTGGTTCTTTAACATACTGGGAGGATAGACGTTGTTTCATGGGACAGTCCGGTTTACGTCCCCACCTGATGGACGTGCCCAAGAACACACCAACAAAACTCAGTGGTGCCTATGAGGCTTGACCTTGGGTCCTACGGTTTCAAGGCCCCACTGTGGAGCGCTGTGGTCTAGTGGTAGAGCGTTGGACCCATGATCCAAAAGTCGTGGGTTCGATTCCCGTCATTGCCATATGCGTTGTGTCCCTGAGCAAGACACTTTATCTGCATTGCTTAGTACTGGTTCTACCCAGGAAGACATCGAGAGTGATTCAAATAAGTTCATAGAGCTTTCGTTACAATCGATGTAAAATAAATAAGTTTAAACTAAGGCCCCACTCCCTCACCCTCCACACCCCCACCTCTGCCAACAATGGTCCAGACAAAGATGTTTTTGAAAAGTTCATAACATAAGGGTGTTAGCCCCCTTTTTCTTAAAACATGCATTTTGGACACAGAACAACAGTTGAAATATATTTTGTGATATTATGACCTTGCGATGATCCTCACATTTTTGTTGTTATTTGATGGTGACTATATGTTTTATTATCACAACACGTCTGTGTTTATGTTTTCATTGGATGCCTTCCATACTTTTGTGGGTTTGTTGTCAAAACTGGCCAAATAATAAGGTTCTTACAGTAAGTATAATTATCTACGTTAATGGGATTAAGGTATCATTAAATCTTTAATCCTATTTTCTGTTTCATACATGATAGACTTGTATTTAATGTTCTTTAAATTAATGTTACTTAATGTTCTACATAAGACTTAAATAATACTGATGTAAAAAGAGAGGGTAGATATATTTGTCAAAGGGTTTCAAGTTTTTGAGCATTTGTGACAAGTCATTTCTACTCAAAAGACCACCTCTGTTAAAGGCCCTCCTGCTTTAAAAAACTACCGTTTCCGTTCCCAATTGTATTGTTTTAAATAAAATTGCACCTAAATTATAGGGGTAGATACACTATTCTCAAACACGATATATTTAAAGGGAAAAACTCGAAAAAAGCTGAAAGAAATATCAAAATGCCATGAAAAATAAAGAAGATATGACCGATTGAAAACTTGCAAAGAACATAAATGGAGGCGGCCATCTTGGAAAAATGACATCATCGCGCCTTTTGACTATAAATGGCATATAGACAAAACACATTTTAAAGTAAAATAAAAATCACTGCAAATTGATTAAAGACTAAAAATGTATATACATTTTATGCTTATTTTTCATTTGCAGTGATTTTCTTTGCTTAAAAAGACATTTTGTCACTATTCCATATATGGTAAAAAGGCGCGATGACGTCGTGGTTCAAAGTTGGCCGTCTCCATTTATGTTTCTTTGCAAATTTTCATTAGGTCATATTTCCTTTATTTTTCATGGCATTTTGATATTAATCTTTCAGTTTCTTTCACATTTTTTAGAGCCCTTTAAAATTAATAAACCTTATTTGAAAGTAGAGGCCCCGTGTGGTTCCCGGGGGCCCCCATTAGGTCACGGGGCAAAGAATAGGGCCACTGCAGATCCCTTTGGAGGGGTAGGCAGAGGGGTAGAATCTCCCCAAATTCATGTTCATTTTTTGTTCATGTTCATTTAAGGTCTTCATCATGATCCCTGCATTGTTTCAGGTGCTATCTCGCTCGCATCAAAAGAGCAGTGGCAGAAAAACAATAAACGTGGCTCCAGCGTAAATGGAGTTTCTACGATAGAATTTGCAGCAACTCTGCAGTTCAGGGTGAGAAGGTTCTAGGCCCATTTTCCATATTTTATCTCAATGTACATGGAAGATGAGCCTGGCATGTTCATGCCCGTTAGGCGCCATATAACCTTTTCATGTGTTGGTGCACCTTAAAACCCAATTCAATTCAATTGAAAGTAGAGTATCAACTCCTTTAAGAGAATACCTGTGTTAAAAGACCACCTGTATTAAGAGGTACGGGATCAAATCCACAACCTCCCACATGTGAGGCAAACCTGTATTAAGAGCCCACCATGACTTGTTTTAAGAGACCAGTTTTGCCCTTCTGTTTTATGGTCTTTTAATACAGGTTTGATTGTATATAACTTATACCATAATGTTGATTTGTCAATATGTTTTGTTGCCCTCCAAGCTCGCCCATTGCAATTTAGTGTGCATGTGATGTATTTGGTAGCATGCATGCTTAAGCTACGTAACTGAAGAGTTCTGGGTTGGAGATACGCTGTGCTTGTGTGCTCTTGACCAAATCATTCCTACTCAGCAGCCTCGTCCATTGGTATTTCGGTCCAGTTTACTGTTCTCTTGTACAGAGTATCCTCTGGGCTTGTAATGTAGTACCAGGGGAATCCATTTAATTGTGTTAGGGTGATCTCAAATTCCTAGGTGTTGATGAGCCATTAAACTACAAGTAATTCTATTCAATGTAACTTTATAGACTTAGATTTATTATTCAATTATAAGAAGACATATAGCTGTAGGTAAACACATGCCTCTCTCTTTTTAAACCAAAGTTTAAATTCGAAAATCTCATTGCTAAAAAAAATCTAAAATCAAATTTATTTGTATTAAATTTAAATCTGGTCGATTTAAACTGACACCATATCATTAGAGCGTCGCAATGTGATGGAGCAGAAAAAGGGGCACAATCATTCGAATTCTGTGAAAGCGGCTTATCTGAGCTAATTAGACGTTAAATAAGACGGTTTCAATGGCGACGACTTCAGTCTACAATAGTCGCTAGTGATGTTGGACACAATTGCAGGTTAGCGATAGAAATTTGTCGCAATAATGTTAGGTAACGCTGAAGTTATTTTGTACTGTTACCAAGGAAACCTCATCACATGACCGGAGCTCATTGCAATTTAGAATTGTGATAGATTGTATGGTATTTTCATTCGATTCCTTAGCTATAAAATCATTAGATGTTTTTGTACGGAAGTAATTTTAATTGGTTGTAGATGATTTCTTTCATGTTTATTTTGGTTGGAAATACTATTTCTCCGGAGAATTTATTTTCTGTCTACACGATAGTTTGTCAATATATCGAGGGCTATATGCAAAGCTGTTTGTGTTCTTTATTTATATGCTGAACAAAAAAAGAAACTTCCGCTGATGTTAATGATGATTGAAAAGTTCAGTACATCAGGGAGTTATCCCCCTTTTTTTTCTCTTAAAACATGCATTTTTAACACAAAAACAAATTGAATCTATGAAAATTATGGAAATTTGTCGGAGATAATATTCTCTTCATGTTCCTTACAAAAAAAATCACAAAAATAACATAACACAGATTGTACAGCTTTTGATTATCAACAATCATCAAATTACCTCCCTTTAACATTTCCATATCATCCATAAAAGATTAGTACTTGGCAAAGTTGAAACTGTTGAATGATATATTTAAGACTCACTTAAGTTTGCTTACAAACATCAAACATTGTTTTATTAAAACGCTGTTTAAGCTTTTATACGCCCTCAAACATTGGCCTATGGTAATACCAGCAAAAAGTTTGGACGTTTCTTTTTTTGTTCAGTATATACAGTTATAATAGTTTAGTGATCACCCCTCAGTTAAGATTTCTATAGCAATCTTGATGATTTTATAGGCATTAAAATTAATATCTGCATTTATTATTAATCCAGTATAATTTTAACTTGAAACCTGATTGCATAAATTAAATTTTGAGTTTTCAATTGTTCTTTGTTATTTTACCATAGGTTAGCCATATTATTGGTAAATGTAATCACAGTTAGAAATATGCAAACACAAATTGCTATATATTATTCTTATAACTAATATTAATAATTGAACAAAGGTAAGTTATATAGAAATACTACCGGGATGCTGCAAAGTTTTAAAAAGATTGCCGTGTGTCGAAGCCTGTAAATCATAGGATTTCAAGTACATATTTCTGTCATTTCTCCGATTTTATTTACACATTTTCGTAATGTCAGAAACAAAATATTGTTGTCCTGAAAAAGTCGACAACAGTGGAGTTAAATACCCTAATACTCACATCAGAATAATGTTTTTGTTTGGTATGGAAATGTCATTTCATAAGTTATACAAATATTTCCTTATGTAATTTGTGGCTTAAAGTCATGTTCTGTTAATCACGCACAAACCTTAACAAGGGCATTCAATGTTGACTTGTTGGATCGTACAGATTTTGATCTTTTTGTGGGTGAAAAAGATAATATTGTTGGCGATAAATATCAGATCGGCTGGAATAAAGATGCGATTGTAAAACATCGTTGCCCGTAGCTCGTATTTCAAGGTGCCACATCGAGAATTAGACATGTGACACTCGCAAATATTGTATTATTTTTATGTTTAAACATGAAGGAATTCTATGTTTAAAGGATTATGGGGGAATTGAGAAGTATTGATATTGTTTTATATGTTTGAATATGATTATTTTTTAACTTTTAATCTTTTTTATGGATTGAAATATGATAACTGGAGTGGATATAAGCTTATACTAATCAAAAGAAAAAAGACATTTTGACTTTAAACGGTACTCTATACTGAAAATGGATGAATCTAATTAATTTTTATTTCTTCAAATAGTATGATATGGGTGGGGCGGACTTGAATTACATCTCCGTAATAAGGTCAAGATCATGCAGTTTGTCATAGTTTGGTTAAACAAATCTATAACACCCAAAGATAGAATTGAATTGAATTGAGTTTTTGCACCAACACATGAAAAGGTTATATGGCGCCTAACAGGCATGAACATGCCAGGCTCATCTTCCATGTACATCGAGATAAAATATGGAAAATGGGCCTTAAGAACCTAATCTCACCCTGAACTGTAGAGTTGCTGCAAGTTCTATCGTAGAAACTCCATTTACGCTATAGCCACGTTTATTGTTTTTCTGCCACTGCTCTTTTGATGCGAGCGAGAGCACCTGAAACAATGCAGGGATCATGATGAAGACCTTTAATGAACATGAACAAAAAATGATAAAATGAACATGAATTTGGAGGGATTCTACCCCTCTGCCTACCCCTCCAAAGGGATCTGCAGTGGCCCTATTCTTTGCCCCATGACCAAATGGGGGCACCCGCGAACCACACGGGGGCTACACCAAAGATAGAAAAATATTAAAGAATCATATAAGAATTAAATAAAAATGCATATTTAATCCTAGTTTTTAAAGCAAGATTTTATTTTGTAAATTAATTATATTTTATTATATTTAAAAAACAAAAACAGTTTCCTTCATTTACTTCAAAATGATATTAAAACTATACAATAACTGTTGATTTAGAAGTTCTGTTTTGTGATATTAATGATCAGTTAATTGATCATTTTAAGGTTTATTTTATAAATATTATAAAATATTTAATTTTATAAATAAAATTAATACATATGAAACAAAACCTTTAATAACATTTTGATAAAAACAGGGCAGAGTGGTCATCTGATTCAACAGTCCATTAATTAATTGGTTTTAAGTTTATTTTATAAATCATGAACTTAATAGATATCAAACAAAAAGCTTTTATTAAATTTCTATCAAAACACGGCAAAGTGATCATCTATAATTCACACCGTGAAATATCAAAATTGTGCAATTAATCGTGAAAATAGTCAATTCTCCAGTGTATCTTATTTAATTAGCATATTGACTGATCACATGATGAGCTCATGAATATTCATGAAGAGGAGTAAATCTAAAATCAATTGGACAGAAGTGTTTATCAGTTAACAGCAGATAAATTTCTGTCGTCCAATCGTCTTCTACCCATCATATCTGCTATCTACCCGATAATGATATCTCTCTCTCTGCCAAGTTGTTACAATATTGGACTTTTTGTTATACCTTGTCACCATGCTTGTGCAATATTTGAATGGGGCACAATTTAATACACTCTGTAAGTGTTATATTGTATGGTTAATTAACTTTTTTTTAATATCTTCAAAAAAACTAGTATTGTAGCCTAAGGATTATTTATTTTTGAACAAATTAATAATGAAAATGATTATAATCTGAGGATTGTTTTTACAATATTTACTAATACTACACTGAGGGAAAAAAGTTTAGCAAGTTTTTTAGATGAAATAATACTGTATACAAGATATACTGACATTTTGGGACTTAATGGGCTTGACCCCTACGTTCAATTATTCATTATGTCATTAAGATGTTCGACTGTTATTGATGGGTGTTTAATAAATATTGTGTCTATGGCAGTAGTTTCTTGATTTTACAACAAAAATGTATTATTTCCAGGGTGCAATAAAAACTTGCTAAACTTTTTTCCCTGGGTATATATATATATATACTAACAATATAAATCTATGCTTTCAACCTTATGAAACATATATATATATATATATCATTTTCTTGATGTTTTGTATTTTCTATATATTTTTAGTGTGTTGTTTGACAATTTAAAACAAAACAAAGCATTTCTTAACACCTAAAACATCTTAACAAATATAAAGATAAGATCAGGGTTTTTTCATGTTTTGTCTTAAAGCAACATTTTCGACATCTCGTAATCGTCCCATATATCTTGCACACCATTCTGCAATTATCTCGCAATCTAGAATCAGATAAAGCTAACACCAGCGGCCCGTGAAGCGTAACGCTGCAGTATCCTTTAACCAGTATAGCCAAAGCATACAATACAAACGTTGACAAAAGGTAAGGTAAGAGCACACTGGTCAGCCTGCTTTAAGCCTTGAGGTGTTTTCTGTACTGCAGTGTTATTGTAGAGATCAATAGGAAATAAGACACTGAGCGGATAGGGTAGTGAGGTATATTACCGGCTAGTGTACGATATAGGGGATTGTTTATTGGTGTTCATTTCAGTAGTGGAATAGACGTGACATGCGAAACGTTTGGTTAATCGCTGAACATGGATTTTTGTTGTAGAAAGTAATCTTTTCGGAAAAAGAAATCAGACTTTAAATAAACCTGTATATGATTTTATACAACTTATGGACTTTGCTGATTTGAGCTGATTCTTGTTAACAGTTTATTAACAAGTTACGGGATATATATATAAAGTGAAGAGATATAAACTTGGAAAAATAATACGTAAATAACAGATGACAGAAGTGAACAAGCATTGCTGGATTTTCACAATAAATATTTGCTACATTTGATGGATATTGAAGATATTAGAAACAGCAGTATTCCTGTAACCTATTAAGAGTTTTTGGATTATAAAAGTCAACATACACAGTGATATCAGTAAGTATTTTGGTGCAAACAAAAAGTCAATTCACTTGGCACAGTACAGTGTGCTTGTAAAATTGCTTCTATTATTTTTCAAAATATTTTAATAATATAATATAATTATATATTTTTTTTTTTTTTGTATTTTATGAAAATGAATTTGTACATGATGCTGCAACCTTGTGAAAAGCTTCCTTAAAAATTATTAAGATATAATGTGAACTTTATTTAGTTATTTAAATAAATTTCTTCTTTTGATTTTAATTAATTAAAGTATAAAAATAACATAACCTTCCTATTCTCTGTTCGTGTAGAAAAGTACAAATACATGTAGATAGACAAAATACTAAATTTACTCAGAACTTATTTCTGTAGAATCATACGTGTCAGTTGGTGTGACTATTCATATTAATTGTAAAATTACATATATGATAATTAAAAATCAAAATGGAGGATTGATTAATAATGGTTGGCCTAGAGCCATGTGGTCTACATAGTCCTGTTTTCTGCTCTGTAAGGCCTAGGAATTTGGTTGAAAACTAATACTTGAATTGTCTTCCGATTTTAGTCATGTTTTTATAAAATAAACAACCCTGAAAACTGTCCAGGACTTCTTTGAAATATATATCAGCTTTGTGATCATGGTTTGGCAGGATTGTGCTATTTACATGCAGACATTAAGTCAAAAAATTGAGAATGCTAATTATATATGACTTGTAGAGAATGGAATAAACAAAGTACTATATGACCGTATGACTTAAAAAATTGAGAATGCTAATTATATATGACTTGTGGAGAATGGAATAACTTACTTAGTTGCTTAGTTGCTTCTATGAATACATTTTTATGTGTATTCTGTTGTTTGGGATTCATTCTTAAAATGTGGTCAGACTTTAAGTAGGTTAGAAGCTTTTATAGCAAAAAGGTTCGTAAATCAAATAGGCATTTTTAGGAAAAATGTGTTTGTAAACATTATACAGTTGTTTTCATATGTTAACCATATAGTACTTTGTTTATTCCAATCTCTACAAGTCATATGTAATAAGCATTCTCAATTATTTAAGTCATACGGTCATATAGTAATTTGTTTATTCCATATATAATAAGCATTCTCAATTATTTAAGTCATACAGTCATATAGCACTTTGTTTATTCCATATATAATAAGCATTCTCAATTATTTAAGTCATACGGTCATATAGTAATTTGTTTATTCCATATATAATAAGCATTCTCAATTATTTAAGTCATACAGTCATATAGCACTTTGTTTATTCCATATATAATAAGCATTCTCAATTATTTAAGTCATACGGTCATATAGTAATTTGTTTATTCCATATATAATAAGCATTCTCAATTATTTAAGTCATACGGTCATATAGTAATTTGTTTATTCCATATATAATAAGCATTCTCAATTATTTAAGTCATACAGTCATATAGCACTTTGTTTATTCCATATGTAATAAGCATTCTCAATTATTTAAGTCATACGGTCATATAGTAATTTGTTTATTCCATATATAATAAGCATTCTCAATTATTTAAGTCATACAGTCATATAGCACTTTGTTTATTCCATATATAATAAGCATTCTCAATTATTTAAGTCATACGGTCATATAGTAATTTGTTTATTCCATATATAATAAGCATTCTCAATTATTTAAGTCATACAGTCATATAGCACTTTGTTTATTCCATTCTCTACAAGTCATATATAATTAACAGTCTGTATAGGTCATACGGTCATGTTGTTTATTCATTCTCCACAAGTCATATAGTATTTTGTTTATTCCATTCTTTATAAGTCATATGTAATAGACATTCTGTATAGGTCATACGGTCATGTTGTTTATTCCATTCTCTACAAGTCATGTAGTATTTTGTTTATTCCATTCTTTATAAGTCATATGTAATAGACATTCTGTATAGGTCATACGGTCATGTTGTTTATTCCATTCTCTACAAGTCATATAGTATTTTGTTTATTCAGTTCTTTATAAGTCATATGTTACAAACATTCTGTATAGGTCATACGGTCATGTTGTTTATCCCATTCTTTATAAGTCATACGGTCATATAGTACTTTGTTTATTCCATTCTCTACAAGTCGTGCATAGAGTTGACACAAATAAAATAGAAAAGTCGTACAACATTTTAAAAATATCCAAGTTCACAAGAAATAATATAAAACTTATTCTAAAAGGTTTGAAGACATGAACATGTCCAGTAAAGGTGTTTAAAGTTGGTTATATATTTTAAAGTATATAATTATATTATGCCTTCATGGTGGTGTGGTTATACATTTTCATGGTTAAACTGTTTGATTACAGTCACATTTTTTTAGTTGCTTCTGTGAATACATTTTTATGTGTATTCTGTTGTTTGGGATTCATTCTTAAAATATGGTCAGCTCTTTTAAAAACCTAATTCTCAAATGAAGTCTGCAATAAACATGTAATTTGCACTATCTGTTTCTTTGTATATCATTTCATTATAGTTTTTTTTATATTTCTGTTTTCTATCACATTCTGCTCTAAAACTGTCTTCTTTTTGTTTAGAGAATGCAATCCTATTTGTCAAACTGACATACTTTCAATTCAACAATCAGTACATTAAAATTCCTTTGATGTTTCGTTTCGGTGAGTATGTACATGCTGGGGTGATGGATCTGATCACAGATCACAGTGGACAGTTCGACAAATCCCTGCACAATGGGCTGCTTGACCGCCACAACATTGACCATATTTATGAAATCAATAACATGGAGCTCAAGTTGATTGATGCCTTCATTACTTATGTTGTCCATTGTGGCAAATATTTCATCAATCATAATAAATATCTTGGACTGTCAACCGGACAAGGAATTAGGCCACTTGAGCTGGTTTCCGCATGTTCCTTAAGCTGGTTCCTGTATTGTGGCTCGTGATTGTTCTCAATAGTATCGCTGGGTTATACATGTCCAGTTAAATCAGTTTCATTCTACAAGATATAAAATTTAACGAGGAATAAGGTTGCTCCCTGGTCCCTGGGTACATTATGACTGGAACAAAATACTAAGACGCGGTCTTAGTTGCAAAATGCTACTGAGAGATCAAAATGCTTGGGCGTTTACTTGCCAGGGTTTAACTTTCAGTACAGAGGGATCAATAAAAATGCACGAGATTTGATGTCGGCTTGGATACCAGCTAAGTTGAAATGCAGATGGTCTTAAATTTCAAAAGGTCTTTGATATAAGCAAGTATCCTTAAATAACATAATTATATCCAGTATCATGAATTCGCACAAATTCAAAAAAAAAAAAAATGTTACAGATGGGAACTTCCAAAGAATAATATTGGAGTAAAACATACAATAACAAACATGAGACAATTCTGTAGTGATTGTATATCAGTGCAGTTCTGTGTTGATCACACAGCCAGACAAATGATTTGGAAGGCTTCTAATAACAAGGTCTAATTTATTAGCAACAATGGTACATGCTGTATAAAGTGTGCAGCAGCAGCATTGACATAAATAATTATGTTGCAAACAAGGATCAGTTCCCATTTCACATAGGGTACCTGTATTTATTTAATAATAGCTTTTGCAGCCATCTGTCTGTCTGTGACCACTTGGTCTTAATATCTCTAAAACTACCATCACATACTGCAGATTTGCATTTTCACCTGTTTTTGTATCTTGTTTAAAGGCAGAAGCCATGTCAAGTCTATGAGCATGTACCGGTGTAGTCCTGGACTAATTTATGAACAGAATAAAAAGGCAGTCTGCAATTACTTTGGTCCAACTTACGAGATAAATTCCAACTTTCAATTTATCTGCAAAGACACAATAATACGAATGTAAACACAAGAAAAACTGCAAATTCTTCTAAAAGATCTTCTCTCGAATAAATATCATCTAAAGGTCAGCTGAGGAGTTATAAAACATATATATATTACGATGACTAATATTTTGTATTGTACTATTTACAATAATCAATAAAGTTTCTTCAAAGGTTTGTTAAATGAAATTAAACTTTCATTATATTAACATATAAGAGAGTTTGGGGTGCCATTTTAACTGTTTACGATTTCATAGCAAGTATACTTTTCAACAGCTAATATAATTCAAAAGATACATTCAAATTTGACTTAAGAATTAGTTTGCAAACTATTCAGGTGCCGTGCTTATTTTATATTCATAATTTTTGCGAAGCCATGAAAATGTTATTATTTATGTTGAACAAAAATCTTAAAGATGTTTGCATTCTGATTGCCTTGTGTACATATGGCCGCAGTTTAATAGCATTTTTCGAGCGTTGTAGGTAGCTTCTGTACTACTAATGGGGAGAAAATTGAATTTAAATTGATCATTATCAGAAATTATCATAAAAATAACATTTTCACATTATCAAATCAACCCCAAGATCATGGTGTCTTTTCAGACGAAGAATGCTTTTGTGTTAAATAAAAAAATCGTAATAGGTGAGGTTGACAACTGTGGTTTAAAATTAATTTGTAAATTTCTAAGTGCAAAATAAATTTAATATAGGTTTCCAACTAATGAATTATATATATATAAATATATAGACTTCTCAAAATTATTTAAGGGCCACTTCAACTAAAATGCGAAAAGACAGTAAATCAAAAAAAAAAAATTGTAAATTTTAAGTTCAAATATAGGTTTTCCAACTAATGAATTATTTATATATATATATAAAATATTTTAAGGACCACAAAATAGAACTAATAATTACTTAATCTTTAATATTCTGGATTTTAATTCATATAAAAAGTTAATACATGTGTGTAGTCGCAGCAACAATTTTAAAAGAATACAACTAACCTTAAACATTGCGAAAAGACAGTAAATCATTCAATAAATGACCCTTAAATTATTTTGACGAGTATTATAAATAATATAAACTAAAAAATGTGTCCATAGGATGCAGATACCCTACTTTAGCACTATCAAGCACATAATAATGGACTTAACAAAAACTTTAATGTAATTAACACGTTTTTCGTACTGACTTAAGGACGGACAAGGGTAACACTATATGCCGGCTCCACTTCCATTGCCGGCTCCACTTCCATTGCCGGGCATAAAAAGTAAAGATATATTGCTGATGGTTTAATACATTTGTTTAATATAATGATATTTAATAGAACATTAAATTTCTGAAATGGTGATTATAAGATATCTAATGGGCATAAATTACACTGTCCGACAGCTGTGGCATGAACGGTGACAAGTGTCCAGTGTCCGAATTTGGTCAATAATGCATAATATTCATATTGCATTGTCACAGTCTTGAGTTTGATATTTTTGCCAATTTAATTGACAGTTTAATTTTAATGAGTTCTTAAACTTGTCATAAGTCATATTAATAGTTATGAAATTTCCAATTGGTGATAATTTAGACATCATGACCTAGGGGTACTGTTGACTTAATTTTGTAATAAAAACTTTAAAAGTTGTCAAATTTTGCAAATATTGGTTCATTTTG
Organism: Cyrtodaria siliqua; assembly: GCA_037043455.1. Classification (NCBI taxonomy): domain Eukaryota; kingdom Metazoa; phylum Mollusca; class Bivalvia; order Adapedonta; family Hiatellidae; genus Cyrtodaria; species Cyrtodaria siliqua. The sequence goes on from JAWPHD010011661.1 coordinate 75,367, forward strand.
TTCTGTTATGATACCATACAAGATGATCGCTATCATTGTTAACTATCAAAACTGTATTGTTGACAGTTTTTGTCCAATTAATTGACTTATATTCTGTGCAGCAATCATTCGTTGGCCTAAGGGATCTTATAATAATATAAGCAATAAATGTCAACGGTTTACTACATGCGTACATTCCTACGTTGATGTCTCAATTTTACAATGATGTTGGATTTTCTTGAGATAGTGATTTAATTCATACAGCCCCGAAAGACAATGCATCACCACCAAAGTAGATTATTTTTGTATTTGCTTGACAAAAAATGATCAGTAATTAAGTTCAAAGATGAACAATTGTTCTTGGATTTTCTTCAGGCAGTGTTGCATAGAAATTATTAACAGTTTTATTAAGAGACATTGCATACGACATCAACACCTAGGTAGTTAATGGTGTATTTGTGTACCAGAAAATGAGTCATTAAGTTCAAAGATGAGAATTCGATGAGGATTTATTTTCTTGAGGTAGTGTTTTATATTGATTTACAGCTTCGAAAGACAATGCATGCTTCAACATCAAAGTACATGATCATTTGTATTTGTGTGCCCGAAAATGTCAGTATCATAAATGTAGTGTCTACGATAGAATTTGCAGTAGCTCTGCAGTTCTGCAGGTTAGAAGGTTCTAGGCCCATTCTCCATATTTTTATCTAGATGTAAATGGAGGATGAGCCTGGCATGTTCATCCCTGTTTGGCGCCATGTAACTTTTCTTGTGTTGGTGCGCCGTAAAACCCCAATTCAATTCAAAGTTGAAGAAAAAAATGCATGCAGTTGTCTACCGTTAATTGTCATTCATGTTGGCTCTTTTACCACATCAGGATTCTTGGTTAATATTAGAACAGGGGGTGAACGTAAAACTACTGTAACTTATATAAATAAAGAACAAGATAGATTTTTTATCTCATTGAGGATTAAGAAACAAATACCAGAGTAAAACTGTAGTATAATCAACCCATTCAGTATCTCCTTTACATTCATTAATTCGAATTATCCGAATGGCCGTTTTAAAAAAACTTACTTGATTCTTGTACAATGAAATTTAGCTTGTTGCTTTGTCTTTTACATTTTGAGTCATTTTAAAATGAGCAACTAAATTTAACCTGTTTAATTCAAAGATTACCTTGAGATTATGAGATTTGCTCTATGCGAGCAAAACAAACCCACAACATTTTTGATTTATTTTGCAGATATGTTTCTGAATAAGGTCAAATTTCATGTAATGCAAAAAGTGCTGTACAATAATATGCCCTCATTTAGTGTGCAGTAGTTTCGGTAAATGGAAATAAAACTGTATTTAGACACCCGATATTTTCGGATATGTTTTCAACGTTTAACTTGGGGTTACGCCGATTTAACCAAGCATTAAAAAAACAGTTCTTACTTTATAATTATTTCTTTTGTTTCGCTAAGTGCTTTAGACTTAAAAACAGAAAGACTGTAAAAGCTATGAATGGCCTGTTAGTGAACCATCTCACCTCCATTTGTTCCGTTATTTTTTCATTTCATTTTTCTTACTGGTAAATTCACAACAATTGTAGATCTCTGCAGGGAGGTGGAAAGTGCATGTAGCGTTTGAAATAATGGAGTCAGATGAATTGACTTGAATGAAAATTAGTGTTTAAAATTGGTCAGACGTTGTTATAGTTGGTCGTCCTTCACACAGGACCATCCCAAAAATAAAAATGTGAGTTCTTGACATAAGTTAAATCCAAGTGTATAGAGGACCATCCCAGTATTAAAAAAATCTATCTGTATGTGGTTGTAATTATAACTGGTATGTATTTATTTGTATGTTTTCTCAACATAAAAAAGATCCTTTAGCTTATTATGACCCACTGATGATCGACATCAATAACATTTGTCTAAAAATTTAATAATGAGATTGTATCCTAAGTAACTATAGCTGATCAGCAGTATTTTGTTGTTGCTGTGTTTTTAACTTGGAAAATTGTTCAGTAAATAACTGAGTTACTAGCAAATTTATTTTCGCATTGCCTGGGAATCCTTGGCTTGTACATAGGGATCCCATTGTTATCCTGTTTGCTAAATTTTGATGCCAGATCATCACAGTTGGGCTACACGTCTGAATATTCTATCCCACCCCATGGCCACTGCAGACATAATTAAATTCTGCCCATGATTGAAGAAACATTTAGGCAACAGATACCTAGCATACTACAAGGAATTTTTGTTACCAGTTTTTGTATACCAGTTTTAATTGTCTTTAACACTAAGGTTTAATGCAGGAATTATCATGTTTATGACATTATTTAGTCAGATAAATAAATAATGTTTTTCAAACAAATTTTATAGGGATACGAAAATAATGACTAAGAGAATTGTCTATCTGGTGTAATTTTTGTTTTCATAAATCTAAATATATATATTTAAAATGAAGATGACATGACATAAATCATGCATAATGCCCTTCATTTTAAATCGGAATATGGTTGCCATAGAACTTGTCACTCTACTTCCCGCTGTTTCCACCTCCTGCACTGAAGAGCAGTGAAGAGTCTGAGTGGAGAGTGTCAACAGAAATATTTCACCGAAAAGATAACGCATATTTAAACAGCTAATGACAGAACGATGGGAGATGATCGCTACAGTTATCTAATGCCGGATAGGTCAAAAGGAATTTTCCGCCGCTTATGTATGATTATTTCTGACCTTTTGAAATCCATCGCAGTGTTTTTCGTAACTCGTAGGAATTCAGATGTGTTTCTGTCATTTAAAATTGTGCACTGATTTTTTTTTTAAATGAATTTATCTTTCAGATAGAACACTTGAGGATTTTCAACTCGGTGGATTTTTCAGTTTACAAAATTGGATTATTTGCTGGTTTGTACTCCGGTTTCTTCATTTGGTTTTGTTACTCACTCTTTAATAGACATTTTGAAGATTGAATAATTAGCTACTAAAATCTCTACTGGCTTTAGACTCTTTAAAAGTGTAGTTAATTGACTCGCACTATACTTTCTTTAAGTTTTGAAAATTATCAACAACTTTGAAGCTTATAAAATAGTGTCTAATGTTTCTTACCAGAGTGAAAACAAATCCGTAATGTTTTCTCTATCTAAAAATAATCAACTATTCTTGCATAAGCAATTTATTTCTGCAGTTTATGATTTCAAAAGCATTACTATCAAATTCATGATTACGCTAAAACCTGCTGTTTTGTAATATCCTTCCCCGTGAGGTTTATTTAAAATCTCTTGACTCTTAATTTCAGAAACCATGGATATTTATAAACCAATGTAGATAATATATCAAAGTTAATGGTAGCATTATATGGGATAAACACTAACCTTACAATGTTTTCAGTGTTTACCTATGAAACTGAACCCGTGCATCTCACCATGGAGTGCACGTGACTCATTTCAAAAGTTAAGTTTGTGAAATGAAATATAACCAAATACTATTAATCTTAATGTTATTTAGATTTTTATCAAGGTACTTTATGTAACCGGGCATAAAATGTTTTATAGAAAGTTAAATAGGCTTTGCTTTAACATTGTAATCGAGTGGCGGGGATTTGATGATTTTGTTAGATTGGATTAATTACTTTAGCTTCTAAATTTAAATAGCATTGGGTACAATATGATTTATGTTAAATTAATCATGTTGTAACCATTGAAAATTGGTAGATCTATAGTTAAGATATAACAGTAACTGTTTCTTTTAAAAAAATACTCAGTTAAAAAATATTATCAACTAAGTGTCAGCTTGGAAATTAAAAAAAAACACACAACTGTTTTACTGAAAATTGTATATATTAACCAACAAACTGGCAATTTTGAGGATTAAATTGTTTATTTCGCAAAACACGATTATACTTTATACCTGCAGAGTGGAATTTTTCGTACCTATTTTCACCGCAGGGTATCTAGATTAACTCTCCGCTTAAAGTTAATTTTTACATTACGACACTTTTTTTATCTACGGTACTTAGAAAGGTGACAAAATAACATATTATTCGATAGAAGTATCGTCGGAGGTGCGGAGAGGCAAAAATCAATAACAGTTGTATTATCTGTTATAAAAATTCTTCAGTTTGACGATTCCATTAAAGCAAGTGTTACAAACAATATGATAGAAGAAGAGTAGGATTACTTTAATTAATATTCAACAGATAATCCTGGTCAGGTGTTGCAGATTAATTGGATTAAGTGATAATCTCGGACAATGGTCATCTGAGTGGTCAAGTCTATATATATGTGTATAAATATAAAAACAGCCCAAAGTTATTAGCATTTTATACATTAAAGAACATGTATAGCAACATTTCACAATTTAGTCATATTGTGTATTTGATTATTAGAATTGTGAAAGCTTGGTAAATATAAAAATTCCTTTTCATTCTTGTTATAATTGTTATAGTTGTAACTATTATTTTTTCGTTATAATATTTAAGTTTTAAGACAAAATTTATTTATTAAAAAGAAATAAACAGTGTATCAAAAATGACCATTTAATAAATTGACTGTGACAATATCATTTCATGTTACTCAAGTATTGTCATATTTAAATGAAACTTTTCAGAAACATAAATTTGTATTTGATGCATTTGAATGAAAGAATAAAGTTAACGAGTCATTTCGCTTGAAGTGAAAAAAATAAATAATTGTTAAATTATCTGAGATCTGAATATTTTTTATTTGAATCGTAGGGGGATACATTTCATTTAATTATGAAGCAAGTCACTTTAATGTAACTTTACCTTGAGAAATAATATATAACTTACAAATGTTTTCAACATGTAGTATTGATGGACGTTGTTAAATTACGTTAAATAGAACAGAAATACTGCTGTAGTCTATAAAGGTGTGTTTGGCATTCACATCCTTTGTCGTAACTTGACAGGACCTTGCGAAACATGGATGGTAACATACACCTTTTGATTTCTGTTTAATGCCCGCTTTGATGAAACATGTATTTTATTGCATAACAACGAGCCGTAGTGATTATGTGACGCTCTTTTGTCAGCGTCGACGATAATCGTGAGACTGGTACACCGTTGTGTAATGGAAGGCTTTTTATGGTTAATGTGGCTAGGAATCAGTCTGAAGACAGTTTTGTTTTCGTCTAAACGAGGTTTGGGTAATTAACATAATTGTAATAATGAGTAATTAGTAAATTAATGGTTGTGAGATATATTCAGGTGTACGTGGGATGGTGACAGGTTTATTGCGTTTAATAATTCGTACACGTAGGATTGTTGTGTTACGGCGCTGAAGATCATATAGTTGATTGGTTGGTAATTGGATTTTAGGATTTTAATTTGTTGTTAGAAAAGGAAAGAGATGCATTGGTTTTCATTAGTGCATGACGTAAGATTTTCTTTCACTTTAACATATTTTACTGATGGGAAGCAGGAGGAAAAAAAATGATTGTTTATTTGAGTTTTACTGATGCATTTAATTTCTTTCACATTTTCCCAGTGATTAGAAAATAAAATGCAAAAAATCATTATGATTCGTTGATAAGACTTGTTTACTGTGCATTTGTGTATCATTTGTGAATTTCTAGTTCTGCAACATTCATTATAACTGCAATTTATCAGCCAGCTTCCTTGGTTACAATGGTATGGTAAAATTTAAAGTCCTCTTCGTTCATTTTCATATAACCATAAAATGGAATTACATTTTCGATGAAGTCATAGAAGATTGTTAGTGTAATATTCTGACTCAAAATCTCAAATGCAACAGTGATTCTAAGAGAATCATATTAATTTAGGCCTGGAATTCGTTAGGCACAATACAGGTTGTGATGTGACATAACTGAGTACCGTATTCATAATCTCCCCGGGGTGCTAACTTTTACTACCTTTTCCCCGTTCCAAAAACGCCATAATAAGTACTGCCTTATAGCTACAACATGTATCAGAAAAATTGAAAACTTCACTTTAGGAATGTTTTTTTGACTTTTGACCTATCAAGGGGTCAGTGCAAAACTATTGTAGGAGATACAATAATTTTCACTGAACCCTGGCTATGCTGACTGTCGATTAAGAAAGTGCTAATTAATAAACAGATTGTAAAGTAAAGTGTAGGGGAGGGGGAGACTGGAGGGGCAGTTTGGGGGGAGGTGAGGGGCAGGGTGGTTTGTGGGGTAAAGGGGCCAGCTTGGGAAGGTGGGATGGTGGGGCACTTATACGTGCCAGAGTGCTTCAAGGGATGAATACAGTTATCACATTTCTCTGTTGTTATAGAAAATTGTACTTTTCCAACTTCTTGTCATATTTGCATGTGTGAAACTTGTTTAAAAATGGAGAAGGAAATAAACAGGCTTAAACTTCGTTATAAGATCCTGAATGTTGAAAACGTGGCACAGTTTAAAGCAGACGTAAAACAGACAGTAGCGTGACTCAGAATGAATAATTACTTTTTGAATGTCTATGTATATCTTTGTTTCTGTGTTTTCCACTACTGATATGGTACGGTTTGGATAATAAATGTCCATACTTAAAACATCTTCTCACTTCACTCTCCCACTATTGTCAGTGC
>JAWPHD010011662.1:0-81899 GCA_037043455.1 Cyrtodaria siliqua
AAATAAGACAGCAGAGTTCCTCTGAAAAATCTGATAGAATTTATCCAGTGTTCGTATACCAAAAAGCATTTTTTTTCAAACTAACGAATACCTTATAAATATAAATTACTTTTAACGTAAAACTAGGGAACTTTCATTTATAGAACTTAATATATAAAGCTCGATATTGTACAAATCTCTGCTATATCTAGAAAAAAGATAACTATTCTAAGAAAGATCTTCTCCCAAAGGGAATAAATAGACGTATTTTCTTTAAACTTGCTAAATCAATATCTGCATATGAATGAATTATTGTTTTTTATTATTAAAACAGGCACTATAGAATTGATAGACTAATATACATTAATATACGAAAAATGTTTAAGGAATTCTGAATCCCCCCCCGAAAGAAAATGAGTTAAGAGACCTAAGGCAAAAATACTAAAATTAGATGATGTTTATCATATCTATCAGCATGTTAATGGAAATGAGAAAGGATTGAGGAAGAGAATGTTTGAGTTACATCTTTACAACTGTGCTTATATAGTAATTTTATGTTTTGCTCATCTCACCAAATGTGGAATTTATATGTATATTATTATTTAAACATCGTTCTATGGGCTTTATTTGGCTTAAAAAATAAAGAAGAAATAAAATCATATCCTACCTTTGCCTAAACCTTACATCCCATATATTCTCCTTATGCCCTCAAACCTTACATCCCGCATTCTCACTTTGCCCCAAACAAATTACATCCCCACTATATAACTATCTCATCTTACTTAAACAAACCATAATGCTAAAGCGTTGGGCCTCCGATTTAATAACACGGTGAACTATTTTCGAGGGGCACCCCTGTGTTGTATTCATGCATAATCACCAGCGCACACGGGGCTTCGTCGGCCTGAGCTAGATTCGCTGGGGGACTCATTTGTCCCTTAGCCGCGTCAGGGGAATTGTTGCGTGATTAACGTTACGGTTCCCGGTGTATTGGAGTCTGTCTATCCTCCGGAGCACGTTAAAGAGCCAGTTAGTAATACTATTCGTTAAGAATAAAGAGTTAGATTAGAGAGTAGTATTAGAGCCTGTATTAGAGCCGGTTCCAGATGCCTTGTCTCCCTATTGTGCAAGCTCCCCCCCCCACACCCCGCCCCAAAATTACAACCAACTTATATGCAAACCACCCACCACCACCAAACGCGAGATCGCGCGCGGAGCTAGACGCGACGCTGAGCGCGCTCTCAGCTGCTCTCTGAACTCGTTGACGACAAGCACATATTTCAGTGTTAGTTCTAAACCTCCCATTCCATACCCTCTATTATTCTGTTCCTTCTTTCATTATGTACAGTACACGTTCTTCGGCTAATGTTAATAAAGCGTTTTACATTTCCATAATATATTTTTATATTTACTGCAACGTAATGACGGGATGTTTTTCCTCAACGTCAGAAAGCTTACAATGGGTTAGCTAAATGCAGGATGGATATTCGAGGTTTCAGCGAAACATACGGGAAACATGACTAGTTATGACATACGTAGACAGTAGAGTCGACGATGTTCAATTTTCCGTTTTTGTGCTGTTATTCGCCAACAAATAAAACGACGTTTTTTTATTTTCGTTATTAATAATAAAAATCACATACGCACTGTATATATATATATATACGCACTGGGACTATACTGTCTACACTATATTACATTGCAATAGAGTACCACCTTGAGTGGTGTTTTGTTACATTCAACTTTTAGAAATAACCTGCTGATGTGCATTTGTAGTGGGTCAGCCTTGAACGCTAATTTTAAATTTAGTAACACTGACCTTACTTTATTATCCTGAAATACTAAGACACTCGTTTACTATAAGGATTAGATGAATGTATGCCAACTCAGCATCGCTAATTTAAGTTGGGTAACATATCCCGCGTTTTAATACCTTTTTTCGTAGTCGTTCCATTCTTCGGGTATTTCTAACAGTTTTAATTTCCTGTTTTCTTTCAAATAATATACAGTGGTGTAGATATATATATTGTAAAGTAAACAGAGTTTCGCAAATGAAAACGGGCGTCTCTTTTCCGTGCAATGGCAAACACAATGTATCTCTTCTGTTTATTAATTAGCTATATTTAAGTGTTTTAGATTATTGCCACACACCAAGCAGATGTAAGCTACACAAAACAACTGGCCCAATCAAAACCAAATAGATGATTTGTTGAAAAGCATTATAACCGACTGTATACTGATCATGGTAATCCGTATTACTGTATCGTTCTAAATGCTAACAATTAAAACTACAGAGATTTTGTTATTCGTGAAAATCGCCGTTTCTGGACTATTTTCTTTTCTTCATTCCATTGTAATCGGAAGCATATCACATCTGAACATTATTAATTTCAATGCATTAAACCAATAGTTCATTTTAATACATACAATTTGAAGGGTGGAAGTGCTAATTGAGTACAATGAAAAAAAGATAATACATACACACCAATGGTAGTATGTTTGTTAACAATAAAAAATATCACACTTATCTAACAATTTGTTTAAGCCACTAACATTTCAGACATATTTGAACATTTATACTGAACAAAAAAGACATCACCCTTCCCAACTTTTTTATGCTGGTATTTCCATAGGCCGGTTTTTGAGGGCGTATACAAGCGTAAAACGACAATGTTTGAAGGTTTGATAAGCACCCTTATAAGTGAGTACTTAGTCTAGTATCCCACTTAAACAAATTTCAAATTTGCCAAGCATTAATCTTTTATGGATGATATGTAAATGTTAAAGGGAGATAAATTTGCTCATTGATTTGATAATCAAACGCTAGGCATCTACCACAATCCGTGTTGTTTATTTAGTGATATTTTGTGCTATAGGACGAACATATAGAAAATATTGTCCTCGGAAACCATTTTGGTACTATTCGTATCGAATCATAATTTGTTTTTTGTTGGCCAAATTCATATATTTAAAGAGAAAGGTGGGCTAACTCCCTTGTATACTGAAACTTTGCAAAAAATATCTTAGATTTGGTCCGGTCTATCTAATTATTCTTCAATACAATCATCAATTTTTTTCCTGCTTTGCTGTCTAGACAATACAGCAATCTAACATCAGTGGACGTTTCTTTTTTTGTTCAGTATAATTATCATCTTTAATTTGCACGGGTAAATAATACTATCGTTTAACTCCTCTTAGTTTAAGAGTTTCTTAGATTATCGATTTTCTTATCAACTATAAACAGATCAAACAATAAAGGGAGATTTTTCACTGATCAAATAGGTGTGTCGAGGTATATAGCGTTTCGAGATGTCATAGTGAAAATGGCATCCAAGAAGGCGCGATAGTTTCCGTGCAAACTACTACATGTATATCCGTTTCAATTTTGTGTCGAACTCACGAGAAGGAGGACGGTGAGGGAGGTGACGGTGGTAAGACAGGTTGCAGGATGTGACTCTGGCACTTTTCAATAAACAACCTATTTTATTAATTTCGATTTGCTAAGAAAAACAGACACTATTCATATTACAGTATAACAAGCAATACCATGTGAAATATCTTCATAAGGAGGACAAACTGTATATAAAAAATTGTTTTGACAACTAGTTTCACTGGTGTTTTTTGTATGTTTGGTCTCATTGCATTTGTGTTCAAAATAGGTAAGCACATGTGTATATATATATTGATATTTTTGGGTTTTCCTTGGATAGCGACACGCTTTTGTAAATGAGGTATTATTCGATAATTTAAACCTGATTCGGAACTGATTTTTACGATTTAACATACAAGCCAGTTGATATATGAAAAGACTTCAAACATCAATCCTCACTCCCCACTGCTGCCTTCAGCACGTGGCACATTACATGTCCGCTCTGCCCCGGCACGTGGCCTATATTACATGACCTGCGCTGCCCTGCACGTGGCCTATATGTGTCCGCAGTTGCCACTGGCACGTTGGTCATACATGTCCCGCGCTGCCCCGGCACGTGGCCTTACAGTATGCTCTGCCCCGGCACGTGGCCATACATGTCGCTCTGCACCAGCACGTGGCCATAATATGTATGCATAGATATACCTATACACAGAGGATCTTACTATGAGTACTCATTCATATATTGATTTATTTAAACGAGTTGGCAAAATGCATTAATAATGCTGAAGGCTCGTGACTTGAGCATTATATCATTTATTGTATAACAGTTTAATAAATTCAATAATGAAATGAGAACGAATGTATAGATTCTATTTATTCACATAACTCACGGATATCTGACTGTTCTTTTTTCTCTTTAACACGCAGAAACCGACATAAACCGTGGGAATTGGATCAGATAGTCATTATCGATTTATTTGACAGCGGCGTTCTTGTGCTTATTTGCATAGTTATATAGCTAGTGGTAATATAAAAAATATAAATATATGTGTTATTCCACTCACCACACCATAAGTTATTGTAATAAACACAGATATAAAGATAGTCACTCCATTATTATTTTTTTGAAATATTTATTCCTCATAAAACATGTACTTTATCATTAACAAGGACCTGTATACATGGTCTGCAACAAAAGTAAACATAATAGAAAAATGGGTATCGTTGGAATATTTCTATCTTCTTTTTTTTTACAATTCTAATAAAATATACTATATAATAATGATCTGAAAATACTTGGAATTATTGTGTCATTTCAAAGTCAACGGATTGTTGTAATGTGTTTGTAGTATTATTCTGTGCAGTGATGATTATTAAAAAAAAAATGTCGTACATTATCCATGAAGATTGACTCGAGCTAACAATAAATTGTGTTTGTTTTCTTCTTTAAAGCAGCTTTTTCCCGCCAACAACAGCCACATTTTACAACATATGTACTCCGTTTCTAAACTTACTGATGACGAGGTATACATATAACTTACATATTATGAGAATCCAAACTCTATAGACACAATTAAACGGCTTTAAACCAGCCAGGACCCAAAACTTATCAACTCAAGGTTCATTTTTCGCATTAGTCAATCACTGGTATGTTAAGAACCCGTGAATAAACATTTTTTAATCGGCACATATACATAGTATATGACCTGAACACCTGGATAGAATATTGATAAACGCATGTTGTAGCATAAAATGGTGTCGTTATTTGGCCGGGGTAGTTTCTTTAAGTGTTTGTATAATTGTGTTATTGTTCTAATAATTTATTGATTCGGATTAAACTGCTGATGTTTACGTTAAAATATATATACAGTAACCCTCTGTACTTCAGTGATCAAAAAGGGAAAATCAATTTCGGTCTCTTAACACAGGTGATCTGTTAATACATGTGTATTTCAATTAAACTAAAACGATGGTCTCTTAAAGCAGGTGGTCTCTAAATAGTGATGGGTCTCTTAATACAGGTCTCTTAATATATGTGGTCTCTTAATACAGGTGATCTCTTAATACATGTGTCTCTTTATGCAGGTGGTATCTTAAAGCATGTGGTCTCTTAATTACAGGTGATCTCTTAATACAGGTGGTCTCTTATACAGGTGGTCTATTAATACATGTGGTCTCTTAATACAGGAGGTATTTTAAAAGAAATGATCTCTTGAGCAGGTTTGACTGTGTGTATATATACAGGCATTGATTTGCTATATTGTGATAAATTATTCGTTTTTTGTTAAGTTTATGATGAATTGTATTGGTGGTGAAGTAATTGAAGAGAACCTAAACCTATAAAAGGTTGTTCGTTACTGGGAAATAAAACATAATGCAATAGAAATTAATCTATGTTTAAGGTCACCATCCCGTTTTATTACATTAATGTAAAGGACTATAACAAAGTTTTGGGATAACGTGGTGTTAATTAGATAACCATCTTATTTTTTCAAACAAGATATTAAAGAAAAAAATATAAATGTTTCTGACAATGATGAAGGTGAACTCTTGTAATGGCCACAACCGTTATGTATATATATTTCAATAAATACAATAATTAAACTTTATTGAAATTTTGAATTTTGCGACGGTATATATCAATCGTTTTAATGGTCGCAAAACTTTGTTTCATGTCGACGCGTATCGGAGCCGTTAAACACGATTTGCGACTGTTGAAACGACTGATATTGATATAACGACAAGTGCGTTAAAATACTTATATCATACTCATTCAAATGAATTATATCATACTCATTCAAATGAATTATATCATACTCATTCAAATGAATTATATCATACTCATTCAAATGAATTATATCATACTCATTCAAATGAATTATATCATACTCATTCAAATGAATTATATCATACTCATTCAAATGAATTATATCATACTCATTCAAATGAATTATATCATACTCATTCAAATGAATTATATCATACTCATTCAAATGAATTATATCATACTCATTCAAATGAATTATATCATACTCATTCAAATGAATTATATCATACTCATTCAAATGAATTATATCATACTCATTCAAATGAATTATATCATACTCATTCAAATGAATTATATCATACTCATTCAAATGAATTATATCATACTCATTCAAATGAATTATATCATACTCATTCAAATGAATTATATCATACTCATTCAAATGAATTATATCATACTCATTCAAATGAATTATATCATACTCATTCAAATGAATTATATCATACTCATTCAAATGAATTATATCATACTCATTCAAATGAATTATATCATACTCATTCAAATGAATTATATCATACTCATTCAAATGAATTATATCATACTCATTCAAATGAATTATATCATACTCATTCAAATGAATTATATCATACTCATTCAAATGATTAATCCCTAGACAAAGACATTAACATCTGGATTAACGTTATGTGGCATCTAACATACAGAGTTTAAAGGGACACACGGCAACCTTGTGCTCTGTTTTAGCGTCTCCGTTGCCGAATGGTTTACGACGTTGCGTTGTAAACCTTCGCCTCTCATCGCTTCGGGTTCGAATCCCACTGGGAGCTCGACTTGTAAGTGAGTAAGTGTCGATACTTACGGATAGTGGGAGGTATACAGTACTGGTTTTACTCAGAAAAAGTGGGTGGTCTGCCTCCACCACAAACAATCGACCGTCATATACTAATATAACCTCACCTGTGTTGAAAATGACGTAAAAAACCATACAAACAAACAAAAAACACATTTTCAGGAACAAAACAAATCAAACTTCTACAAAAAGTAACTTCGTTTTGGCTTTTTCTCACCCCTATTCAATAAAATGTGTTTGATGTGTTGTTGTTGTTTGTGAGTAGTTGTTTTAAAACTAGCGGCGTTTAGCAACTGTTTAAAAAGAATGCGAAACCATAACATTGCTAAATTGTAGATTTAGAGATTTCTTTTGCAGTAAAGTTACCGTATTATATAAATATCACATTCATGAGAGGTGATAGTAAGAATGTTCACCCTGAGGTAATGATTATCGCCCGAGGCGAAGCCGAGGGTGATAATCAATATCCGAAGGGTGAACATTCTTACTATCATCCTCTCATGAATGTGATATTTATTTTATTATACCGAAATCCCCTCGGGCAAAAAAAATATTCATTTTCAGTACCGATTTCACTTTGCCAGATTTCTTTTTTGAAAAAAAACTCTATTTTTCTAAAAGTTGCTATGAATGTTATATCGTTGGATCGGAAATAACGTAACTAAGAAAATGAGTGGTAGCAATTTCACCATACTGAGCCGATGACGTCACCGAAACAGCGCGCATCAAAGCTGCGCATGTGATAAAAATTTTACTATCACCCTGCGATTTACTATCACCCTGTACTATCACCCTCGCGTGAGATAGTAAGAAATAACACATTGTTGTCTATGGGGATTTAGCATGGGCGTCTTATGTGAGGTATAATAATCACGAATGCTGCATGGCATAACATACATTGCCTAAAGTGTATAATATGATTAATTTACATTTGGCTACAGTTCTTTCCCTTTGCCGAAATCAGTTATTTTAAAAAATAATGTGTTTATGAAACCCTCCTTTGTTTCAAGCTGTCACTATAACAGTCTAGAAAGATTCTTGGTTTAAAATTATGTTGGCTGAAAACAAAGCAAGATTGCCTTTGTCTCTTACCTTTAATTTATTGTGAGAGGTTCAACAGTCGGTATTTTGATTTTGATTTCTAATGTCATTGTTTGTTTAAGGTTGGAATAAAAATAAATTTGTTTGTGTTATTTATTCTGCTCGTAAATCATCACATATGTGCTAAAGTATATTTCGTTTATTCAATATTGAATGTTCCAGACGATAAAAATTTCTTTTAAATAAAGAATATCAATTTATGATAAAAAATATATATAATAATACTAATAAAATGTTATTATACATTTTTTAGTGTTTCAATGTTAACACGAATACTTTTGTCCTGAAATAAAATGTATAGATATTGCATTTCAATTTCACCTTCAACGGGACTTTTCAATAAGAAAAAAAATGTATGATTGATCATTAATTGAGGGTAATTTGTGTGTGTGTTCCAAAGGAGGAGTTGAATTGTTTGTGTGATATACCGTTTATGTGTAGTTTAAGCTTGATTCTAACACGACCTCTGCAGTCTTTCATATAGACAAAGAAGAGAGACAGCTGTATGTAATTCTACGATAAAACACAGTTGTTCCATTAATTCCCCGCGTATATTTCATCCGTTGGAAGCGCCACGTTACATGACGTCATTTGGTAAATATACGTCACGAAGACAAACTCGACAGTAATTTTAATGAAAAGTTAATTACAACAAACGTGCCATGCTCCCAAATCGTGCACCTCCCGATATAAACCCATCATATCCTTCAGTACATATAACATTAATAAGCATCTTGAACAAGGTGAGAACGTTTGACGTCATACAGCGCAAGCTATATGACGTAATAAATGACTTAATTGTTTGTCACGTGACTACTAGTGTATTAAAACGCAGAACTTTGCATACGGGGGCTCCCAATGGAACAGCCTGCAAATATAGCAGCCTGATTACCTTGACCTCCGAGATAATATATAGTGCCCCAACAATAGCTTAAACAATGGGGTTATTGTGTTGTGTTAGAATCGAAATAATAAATTCGTACGTGTATTTTATCGGTGAATAAAATACAGTTAGTCGTTCGGATGCGAGTAATTAAATCACTCGTGCTTACGCACTCGTGATTAAATTACTACGCATCCGAACTCCTAACTGTATTTTATTCACCGATAAAACACGGGTACATATTTATTATTTATTAAGTATAAATTCCACGTAGTTTTGTGTTAACCACTCTCAATAACTTCGCTTGTGTTCTAAATTAACATAGTGTTTGTTATAGAACTAAATTTAGTTTTACCGTATCGAATTTATTAATGCGTAAACATTTCAAAATCTCGCACAAATGAAGCATACAGTCCTCAATGAAATGTGTGCCTAATTCGGCAAAGTCTTCTCATGCAGACATACTTAATATAAGATCATCTGCGACGCTTGCTTGTTTCCAAGACACATGTCTAGAACCTTTTATCTAAAAACGTTTTGACGCGGCGGCCATTTTACCGAGATTCTGGTATCGTTTCTGATTGTCCTATACAGAGGCACCTTCTGTCCAAAAAATACATAACGGCAGAAAGACAATAAATTAATTAATAAACACTGAGGGAAAATTAATTCATCATTATACCGACGAACTAAATGTGGATGGTCAAAAATGCTATAGACTACAAGAACCTTTCATGGTTATCCGGTGAAGATGGGGAATTCCAACTCGAGGTAAGTATTTTAATCGAGCCTCGGTTCCGATTAAAACACTTATACCGAGGGTTTGAATTCCCTATCTGAACCGAATACCCATGACAGATTCTTTTTCTTGCATATCATTGACATTTTGTGCGTTGACGTCGCCAGTAAGTAACGTTTTACATGATGTTTCTTTCGCACAATGACGTCATTAGATCATCTGTCACGTTATTGACGTCATTATTTATTTGCGCGACTCTTATATTTACCCATAAAGATAAACTTTTATTTTTACCCATAAAGATAAGACTTTCCATCCCCATGTAAATCGCGGATACTCGTATCTAGTATGCAAGAAAAAATATAAAAACTACGGACATGTGTTTCCGGTTTCAATGTTTGTTTTGCACAAATGTTCGAGACATTGTTTTTTTTTGAACAATCAAGCATCGAAGATGATCAAGACTAACTTTATGTTAAATGTGCTCGAGATTCTATGTGAAACTCTATGTGAAAGTTATAAATAGGTATAGACAACATTAAAATATGCAAATATCGTAACCTGATATTGTTTGTGCAAAAGCCTGTTTGTTAATCCTTAAAAAGGAAACCAATATTTCTGCTAATTATCTTGTAAAAAAAGTATTATTGATTTCTAACCAATCCGTGAACCATTATAAATTCAAATTGTTTTACCAACATGACATGTCATTGCAGTACATGAACGTGAATGATTGAAAATCTGGAAAATACACATGTAGAAAAATGTAGACGGTTCTTTCTTTGTAATTCTCGCTTGCCAGAGTATCACACAGGTACCTTTTGTACGAATGGTGCCTTTTCTTCAACTCCCCTTCGTATTTCAAAACACGAGTATTTAGATTTTTGAATAATAGGACAAACAAGTAGGGATAAATAAAAAATACAATATTTTTATATTTCGTTTTTCAGAACGAACGTTTTAAAATTCTACAATAATACAAATGTGATCATTTAACACCGACTTCAAGGCGATGATAAACTATAAAAGTAAACTAAATGAAAATACGTACAATTCAAAACTTTGTCAATTTTAAATGTTAATTTTGGAACTTTGATGTTTTGTTTTTGTTAGTCAAATTTGTTATAGAAATAAAGTCGATTGTTCTCACCGCATGTTTGTTTCTTTTATTTACTCTTTAAATAACGCCACACTACTTATATATCCCTATAAACGTACGGCTAGAAACGATACCAACATACACAAAATAGATAGAGATTATTTAACTGCTGGGATCGATTATAGGGAAATTCTTCACGAGTGGTAGACGTGTGGTTCTTTTCACGAACGAGCGCACGCGAGTGAGTAAAAAAACAAAGCACGTCTACCATCAAGTAAAGGAATTGGAAAAAGCAGCCATGAGACAGAGCAGACGTTATGAAAAACAATAATCATGACATGCTGCCAGCAGATTTGTTCTTCCAATACCACCCAGCCTCAGGAAATTATAAAATTGAATCTTATGTAAACTCGTAATCATGGTAATGGCAGAAAATATGTGTTTTCAATTGATTTTATTCAAAACAAACAAGTTAAGAAGATATCATGAGGTTGTTTTCCTTTTCTCCTTGCAAAATCACTACAAATTAACTACATGTACTTGACAAAGTTAAAGATGCCTTTAACATCGTCCAAACCACATGGCAAAAAAAAGGAAAAAATTACCTACCTACCTACCCTAATTTTTTCAGCTGAGTAACCAGAAACACAGGTATTTTTTTTTTTCTGGCCTTACACTTTGACATTTTATATCTACAATTCTTGTCCGGAGAATAACTCAAACACCACTGATGCTACTACAATGAAACTTCACACAATGATAGAGGGCAATAAGAGATAGTGCAGAGTGCAAGAACCGTAACTCTGACTTTATTTAAGTTAGAGTTATTTCCCTTTGTAAATGTATACTGCGAATTTTTGTCCGGAGCTTAACTTTAAATCTACTTATTGGATTGCAGTAAACCTTCAAACAATGATAGAGGGAAAATAGAGGAAGTGCAGAAGGTAAGAGACTAACTCTGTCTTAATTCAAGTTAGAGTTATTACCCTTTGTAATGTTATACTTAGAATTCTTGTTCAGGAATATCTTCGAAACCGCTTATGTGACTGCACTGCAACGTTACACAATGATACAGGGCAATGAAAGGTAGTGCAAATGAATGAAAGAATCTTAACTCTGTCTTCATTTGATATATATGTTGTGTCTGCGTGCTTGACATTATTAAATGTGGATTGTGCAGCTTTAAATACGAGCTGCTGAACTCGAAATACGCCTACCAAGAGGCATGCGATTTAAATGTGGTTGATGCACTATTTTCATAGGTTTATTTTAAAGGGCTCTGAAAAAAATGGAAAAAATGAAAGAATTATATGCCATTAAAAATAAAGGATATATGACCTATTTAAAATATGCAAAGAAATAGAAATGGAGACTATCTTGGAACGATGACGTTATCGCGCCTTTTTACCATAAATGGCATATTGAGAAAAAAAAATTTAAAGCAAAGAAAATAATGCAAATAAAAATGATGCATACGAAATATAAATTTTACATCTGTAGTTTTATGTTTAATCAGTTTGCAGTGCTTTTCTTTGCTTTAAAATATATTTTGTCAATATGCCATAAATGGGACATTGTATATCATCACGTGACTTATTTTCTTTGACTTGACCGTCATATATAACCTTATATGTGTTGAAAAGACATAAAATGCCATACAAACAAACATTCTTTGACTTAAATAGATTGCCTCACTGCGCATATCCCATTTCACTCAAACAAACGACAGTCAAACGCTGGTTTAGCTCGACAGAAAATTTGATCGACTGTTTCATTGTTCTCGTTTTACAAACACAAATAAGCTGGGTTCTACACTGGGTTCTAAACTGGAAATCTACACTGGCTAATCGATGTGGATCTCAAATAACCGATAATGACAGCGTTCCACAGTCGTTTAACATTTAACGCTGTGGAGCAATCTATGATTTCACCAATCACGACAAAATATACATTACACACCCAATATGACTTTAAGGTCATTGTTTTAGTAACGTCACTGTTGAACCTGTTGAATATAGAATTTATGACAATAATGCAACCAAAAACTTTAAAAAAAAAACACTAGACATTTAGCAGAACTAAAGTTAAACATTTACAGAAACCATTTCCACTGGGCCTTAATGATACTATTTATCAACAAGGAAATATTTCAAAAGAGCGTTATATTGACATTTTTGCTAAATTTTCCATTGGAAAGCACTCGATGCTTTCTTGTCTCACCTCTCTATCCGTTTCTTCACTTAAGCTGATTGACGAGGAAGCAGACACTATTTCATTCGAACAGATCCTTCGTATAACACTGCTTCCATAAGTCAAAGCTATATGCAGCATGTTCTCCGACTCCATATTGAAAAGGAGTCTGATCACGTCAGACATTTTCTAAAAATTCTTTATCTTAATAAGGGCATTGATTTTATTGAGATTTTTCGAGATAATCGTGTTGTTGAATTTATTCCTAAATATTTCAAAAATTCCGAAAATCTTATTATTTATTATAAGTACAAAAAAACAATTTTAATATGATTTTCAACTACAACAAAATAGTGTCTGGCCTTGATATAGTAAATAACTCTCTAAGGAATGCGAGTGTAGAACATCTAATTTTTTCTATGCTCCGGCCGGTCATGTCATTACTGTTAATTTTGATATTATAGATAAACGTATTCGGCATTTGTTTTCTAATGGTCCGAAGTATAGATTGCCTTCTGTGATTGATCGGTCAGATCGCCCAATCCATTGAGTATTTTAGTATTAAATAAGTGTCGTAGAGAACATGCTGACCCTAACTCCCATTCTACTTTGAAACATCATAGATACCCGTATTAACTTATATACGACTAACCCTCCCTACTTCCCACTAGACCGCTTTCATTTCGCATTTTAAAATCGGGTATCAGGAATTTCATAAGATTGTTTTAGTTTCTGCTGATAAAGCAGCGAATAATATAATTATTGTTTGACGCCTCCATTACGTCAATGTTTTATCTCAGGAGCTCTGGATACTTCGTATACTCCTGTGCAATCTAATGAAGATAGTGTTGTTTCGACGCATATCGCTCAGTGCAAGATGTTCAAGACTGGAGTAGACGAAAAGCAAAATAGACTTCCAACGATGTACTTGATTCCCAAATTACACAAACAACCATATAAAGCCCGTTTTATTTCCAATTCTAGTTCTTGCACCACTACAAATATCTCCATATTGTCTTACTGCCGTTCAAGATCATGTTAAACAATATTTTGCTAAAGTTTATGAAACTCTGGGATTAATTTATTTTGGTCTCTTAAAAATTCAGGCGACGTTCTTGATAAAATTTGCAATAAACGTCGAGCTTCATCGATAAGTACTTATGATTTTTCTACATTATATACAACTTTACCACACAACCTTATCAAAGACAAGCTTATTGCTCTCATTCAAAAAACGTGTGCACGGGAAAGTACTCCTGTACCAATATAAAAGCGTTTTTTACTAACGGCAGTTTGGACAAATACACTATGTGGACTACCGTCTATAGACAAATTGTTGGTATCCCTATGGGTACGAACTGTGCAACACTTGTCGCAGATTTGTTTTTATATTTTATGACACCTCTCTGTATCTGGATGACATATTGACAACCCTTTCTTTTCTATTATGGTTAATAATATATATCCTAAAGAACTTCAACTTAACAAAGCTAATATTTTTGATATTTACGCTTCTTTTCTCGATTTACATCTCTCTATTAAAAATGGTAAAATAATTAACAAAATCTACGACAAGAGAGATGATTTTAATTTTGATATTGTTAATTATCCCCATTTAGATGGGGGTGTTCCCTGAGCAACTTCTTATGGGGTCTATTTGTCTCAACTTATTCGTTTTTCAAGAGCTTGTACTCGAGTTGAGGACTTTAATATTCGTAATATGTGTATAACTAAAAATCAGGGCTACCGTTACCATTAAATTCTAAAACCCTTTGCACAATTTTATTATAGTAACCCTGGTCTTCTTTCCAAATAAAAAAAGTAATTTAAGAACTCTGCTGCGACATGGACTATCACAACCTGACTTCTATATGGTGATGTGATTTACAAACTTCGTAAGATCCTTGGTCATGATCACTTTCATTCTATCTTTGTTAAACTTGTTAAAAGGTTTATCAAAAGTGGTTATGACCCTATCAGTTTGCAACGCACTGCATGCTTGGTGGTGGGCCCATTTATAGTTCGCCACTATGCTTTCCTCTTTAATTGTGCGATGACCGGACAGTCTGTGGACCCAATAATGACGTCTACCTAAAGCCCACAAGGACGGTGACGTTTATGATTGTTTGCAATCTTGTCTTGTCGAGCCCTCAATGGTTTATTCTCTTGTTCCTCTGGTTTCTGCCAAGTCATTGAGTACCCTCTTTGTGGCATTCTAGGCTATTGTATTTTTGTATTTATATATACACGAGCATCTTTTTATTTTACTTATATTGCCTATTAATGCTGCTAACCTTAATGCTGCTTTGTTGGTTAGAAAATAGTTCATGGCGGGGATTTCTTTATTTACAATGTCCCGCTTCTTTGGGAAGTGTGCGGTTTGGTGCACCCTAGAACCTGGTTTAAACTCCCAGCAGCCTTTTTTGCCACTGACCATTCCAAGGCGGTAGCCCCATTGTCAACCCTCTTTTTGTGTTTGTGACGTCATATGCCGTAGTGTTGCAGGCACTATAATTAGAATAAGAACGGTCGTGCCCTCAATGGTTTATTCTCTTGTTGCTCTGGCTTCTGCCAAGTCATTGAGTACCTTCTTAATGGCTTTCTAGACTATTGTTTGTTTGTATTTATATATACACGAGCATCTTTGTGTTTTACTTATATTGCCTGTTACTGCTGCTTTGTTGGTTAGAGAATAGTTCATGGCGGGGATTTCTTTATTTACACTGTCCCGTTTTATTTGGTTGACGGTAGGGTAAGTGTGAGATTAGGTGCACCCTAGAACCTGGTTTCAAGCCCACTCTTTGGGACTTCAAAGTAGAATGCCACTTAAGCCGTGCTACGGGGCGTGAGAGATGTTGCACATTATAGTACCTCTCATGAACAGACTAAGTAAAACCGAATCTGCTACATTTCTCTCATGCGTGTGTGTGTTGCTTCCAAGGGATCCAATTTTTCAGTACATATTGTTAAAAATGCCTAAATTTTCGATTAAAAATTACGAAACGAAAATCTAGATCCGAGAGAAAGCAAAGATATGTTAGCTGTATATATGTTACGGGTATTTATGATCTTCATAATTGACTTTTTCCAAGTAGATGGTGAGTTCTGGTCCGCTTGTTCTCTACGACACCATTTTATACTAAACTTCTCAATGGACTGGGTGATCTGAGCACGACAAGCATCAAAATAAATTACTGACTGCAATCTATACTTCAGACATATAAAAAACAAATGCCGTTATACGCTTATCTATAATTTCAAAATTACCAGTGATGAAACAATTGAAATTACCGGCAGGAGCAAAGTTTGGAATTGTTACAGTCAAATTCCTTAAACGTGTTGTTTCCTGTGTTAAGGGCGGAAACTATTTTGCTGTACTAGTAGCTGAAAATAATATTTATAATTGGTATTTTTATGCTTAAAGCAAATAATTGGACTTTCAGTATTTTGAATTAGGATCAATAGCACGATGTCGAAATATACTTGGTACGTAAATAAAATTAGTACCCTTATTAAGATGTAGTATGTTTAGAAAATGTCTAACGTGGTCAGAATCCTTGACAAAATGGAGTCGGAGAACATGCTGTGTATGGCTTTAAATTATGGATATGTACGAGTACATTTTGTCTGCTTCCTCGTCGATCAACTTAAAGCTACAGACAATATTCTTAAACTAATACTAATAACTACTGATAATGTAGATCTTTTGGATCATGAATATGAATTAGTCAGAGGTGAAGTAGTTTCAATTCGACGAACATCCAAAACGTCGTTACATAATATCGATACGTAAAATATCACATAACTGCATTATGTGATTATTGGATTAATGGCTTCAGGTATTGTTTATGAAATGTCCCATGTGCATTAAGGTAAAAACAACATCGCCAAGCGGAGCATATACGCCCGTTGTTTCATTTTTGTAGACCTAATACTTTGAACGAAAATAATTCAAAGTAATATAAATCTGAGCGCTATGGACCTTTATCAGATGTATTCATCGTGTCATGTTGGAGAATTTAGATGTGTACAGTTTTCACATTTTCTAAGTATCGAGTTTCCAGTAGAGAATGTCGAGTTTCGAGTAGAGAAAATCGAGTTTCGAGTAGAGACTATCGATTTTCGAGTAGAGAAAATCGAGTCTCGAGTAGAGATATTGAGTTCCGAGTAAAGAATATCGAGTGGAGAATATCGAGTTTCGAGTGGAGAATATCGAGTTTCAAGTAGAAAAAAATCGAGTTTCGAGTAGACAATATCGAATTGCATGCCTCTACTGTAAACCATCTGCCTAACTGTGACCTTGACCTTTAAGGCACTGACATGATGCTTGCACAAGACACGCCTTCTCGTTGTGATGAACATTTGTGTGAAGTTTGATGCAATTCCCTTCAGTAGTTTTGGACTAATGGCTGACATGAAAAAAGGACCTTTGGACTCCAACTGTGACCTTGACCTTTGAGGCACTGACATGAGTCTTGCGCGCGACACACCTTCTCAATGTGATGAACATTCGTGTGAACGATTTTCTCTACTCGAGACTCAATTTTCTCTACTCGAAACTCGATAATGTCAACTCAAACTCTATTTTCTCCACTCTAAATTCGATTTTCTCTGCTCGATTTTCTCTACTCGAAACTCGACTTTCTCTACTTGATACGCAATTTTCTCTACTCGACTTTCTTTACTCGAAACTAGATTTTCTCTACTCGATACTCGATTTTCTCTACTCGAAACTCGACTTTCTCTACTCGAGACTCGATTTTTTATACTCGATAATGTCAACTCGAACTCGAGAACGTCAAACACGTCGACTCAAAAATCGATAATGTCATCTTGTGACTAGATTTTAATATTTTGTGAACAGATTTCGAAACACCCCAACTATTAAATTAAATATACACTTTAGCCTTCAGCAAATATAAACCTCTCTCTCTCTCTCTCTCTCTCTCTCTCTCTCTCTCTCTCTCTCTCGCCAAATCTTTCTAACAGTACACTTTGCCATGATAAGCATATGATGTCACTAGGTACGCTGAGACACCCCTAATCGATGAACGTATTTACCATTTCGTTCCATAGTAATTTATTACCAATGCAAAGGAGAGAAGGATAATGTTTGTTTTCAACAAATAACATGTTCATTTTGTTTTAATTTTATATAGATCCTACGGTGGCATAGACGTGACATGTAAGAAAAATAATTTATCTCCTGGCCACGAGTTATTAAGTCGTGGCCACAACTTATTATGTCGTGCCCACGACTTATTTATCTCGTGGCCACGACTTATTATCTCGCGGCCACGACTTATTTATCTCGTGGCCACGACTTATTTATCTCGTGGCCACGACATAATTAGCCAATCAGAAGTGCTGAAAAAAATCGCTAGAAATCGCGACATTTCACCCATATTGGGGTATGGGCTCCCCCATACCGGCGCAACTATCCCTAGCTTCCGCCATTCCTATCCAAGTCGCGATTTCTAATGATTTTTTAAGCACTTCTGATTGACTGATTATTTCGTGGCCACGAGATTATAAGTCGTGACCACGAGATAATAGGTCGTGGCCACGAGATACTAAGTCGTGGCCACGAGATAAATCAGTCGTGGCCACGACATAATAAGTCGTGGCCACGACTTAATAACTCGTGGCCGAAATAAATTATTTTTCTCACATGTCACGTCTATGCCACCGTAAGATCCCGATCTAGAACTATTTTTTGTTTAGTTCCCGGCGCTGATGCAGCTACCTGTGACTATGTACTTTACATATAAACAACCTCAATATCGATAAAAAAATATCTTAAAACTGAAAAGCTTGTCTTCGATATATGCCCTAAAACGCAAGAAATTGCATTGAAAATAATAATAAAAAATGATCCGGAGTTTTGTGGGTGGGTGGGCGAGGGTGTGTGCCACATGACCTCCGCAGTAAGGGATTGGCCTCAGTTAAAATTCAGAGCTGGCTACGGGCCTGTCAGACGTTTTTTACACATGTGCAATGTAAACATTCTAAATGCTAAATGCCCCCCACACCCCGCCCTCACACACACACCACCACTCCCGGCCCCCCTAAATGCATGAGTGCACATGTAAACGGTTAACTTATATAAATCAAGGGGGGAAAAGTAGCATGATTAAATTTACTGCAGATCTATTGATTGTTTTTTTTATTCAAGCATTTAACAATTTCCTTGATACTCAACTTGAAATAATACATTAATCATTGAAATTCAAAAGAAAATCAACGAACATTTGAAACTAAACAACAAAAACTGTAAGGATCCGCGTACGTTCAATGTCAATTACACGTTATATATATGCCTATTATACGTCATGATTTACGTCGCGCGACAACGTGTCAAATGCCAAAAAAGGATATTTAGGGGTATTTAATCTGAACTAGTTCTTCTGTATAGAGAAACGGTTCAATTGAATAACAAACATAACATAAAAGATATCATTAATATTTTACTATGAAAACATGCGATAAAAAAGTTATGTTTTTGTTCTGCTCGCGGTAAAGACGTTAATATAACATTAGAGTTAGATGTGCGAGATTCATCATTATGCTTATATATCCAAAACCCTCAAAATGGGCGATCGTGCTGAATTTTGAAACTCGGTATTGTCTACTGAAAGCTACTGAAAGCTTGCTTTTCTCTACTCGAAACTCGATTCACTCGAAACTCGGATTTTCTCCACTCGAAACTCGATATTCGAAACTCGAATTTCTCTACTCAAAACTTGATTTTCTCTACTCGAAACTCGAACTTTTCTACTCGAAATTCGATTTTCTCCACTCGAAACTCGATATTTTTTACTCAAAACTCGATTTTCTCTACTCGAAACTCGATATTTTCTTCTCGAAACTCGAATTTCTCTACTTGAAACTCGATCTTTTCTAATCAAAACTCGATTTTCTCTACTCGAAACTCGACACTCGAAGAAAATAATTCCTCATTAGAAACACCTCTGGACCAAAGCAGTTGCAGCCAAAGAGAAAACCAATCTGGGGTACGACCAGCTGAAAACCTGAGGAACGAACGTTTATACAACAATCTTTCCTTTCAGGGTTTTGGAAGGTGCAACAAGGTTGTCCGATCTTCACACAAGAGAAATGTGAAGCGTAGTGGTTGAATACAAAAGAGTCAAATACCAAGCATGACGTGCGTTCCAATACTCATTCGCAACAAAACCGTACAAATATGACGTCATCATCCTATTAAGGCATATAACACTAAAACGGAAACACCACACAGATTATTTTGAAAACTTGTGTCTTTTCATACTTTTAAAGTTACAGTTAAGCTTTAAAGAATATTTGTAGATAATGTATATTGATTTCATACGACTTTTGCTGAGAAAATTCTCCGGAAATTTATCACAGACACTGAACAACGGGTCAATACTTTATCACGTTGAACTTTATAAGCTCGATAAGTAACGAGTACTTGTTTGCTTTGTCTTGTTCTCCTATTATTCGAATATTAGCGATGGCATGTCCTTGTTTCCTGAGGTTTGATTGTCTCATGTGCAGCGTCAGGTTTTGAGAATGTAGAGTGGAAAACAAACAATAAAGTAATATTAACATACCACTGTTTGCATATACGGTGGTTCAAATAATAAATGCCATACATTACCAGCTCAACTTTAAAAATCAATGTATACCATATGCATACCTTTATTAATTATGTAAAACATCGATGGCATGCTTTTGTTAATTTATTGAGCCGGAAAGTTGTATCCAGTTTCGTGGTCTTGTAATAACGGAAACGCGCGCTCAGACGACTTAAATGGCGTGGTGCCAGTTGTTACATTGTTGAAAATTGTTGTCACTGGCGTGAAGATAATACTGAGATATAATAGTTAGATATTGATTTCTATGTACAGGCAGTCATCGATCCCATCGTCATTAACCTCCGTCACGGCAACTAGTTTCAGACGACAATTTCACAACTGAAATCCAAGATGGCCGATTAAGAGACTGTGATAAAAAGAAATGAAGCCGAAATAGACGAAAAAAGTATCATGACTGATTTATATGGACTAATACCGATATCGCTTATTTTAAGTTTAATTGATGGTAAGATATTTGCACGTTAATTTTAAGTTTGATCTATTTGTTTAAACTATAAAACAATTTCAAATATTTCGAACTGGTTCAGGAAGCACGCATGCGTCACAAAAATAGAGTTCAAATATTCGCATTTCCTTGAGAAAAAGTTAAGTCAGATAAGATTTCTTCAAATTGATTTTGTCGAATGATATTCCTGAGTCAGTTTTATTTGCAAATACATTTTTTTAATTTTAGGTTAGGGCAATGACAAAAATAGTGTAGAAATTAAAGTCTTATGTTCGTGTAACTTAAAAAACTAACATGTCCAAATGAAGTGTTGATATTTATCGTAGTGGCGACTCCAGTCTGTATGATTTGTTGTTCGACCATTTTGAATTCTTAAAGTTCTCCGGCCATGTTTTGTTTCATGAATTTTTTTTTGTTTATTTAAATAGATATCAACACGCAACAATAGATATTTACAATTCACACATTGCAATATCTGTGAAAAGCGAGAATAAGATTTTATTTAATGACGTAAAAACTTGACCGAACCGGAATTATATTGCACATGTTCATGATATTGCATGTTGAAAAAATGCTCATAGACAACGTGGGGTTAAAAAACAATTACATGCAAATTCTTTAACTAACTGCTTAACTTTCATGAGTTTGAACAAATTTTCTTTTTATTTTATGATTTTACAAACAATTATTTAAGCAATTTCAGTAGCTAAACCGTTCTACACACCTGGCTACGCGCACTGTTCACGATGACGTAATGAAACGTTACATGACGTCACTTTTTCGAAACGGTTAACTTCATAGAAAGAAAGTAATTAAATAACAGTATAACAGTTGGAATATCTTGTGAGTCGTGTTACTGTGCATTTGTGTTGGTTGTACATTAAAAAAGTAGTCCCGGCCGGGAATGACACTTTTATTTCACTGATAAAATACAGTATTATATTGTAATAAATTCTAATATACCCGCACTATATAGCCTAGTTTAAAATATCTCGTTATATTGAACGATATATAACGATATATAACTGTAATTATTGCAACGTTAGGAGAATAAGCATTGCGCATTGCGCATTGAAACGTATGAAACGTTAGGAGAGCAAGCAAAGCAATGCGAAAGATTTCAGATGTGTGCGTTATTTTCACATTTTAGGGGTATTAGAATAGAAATAGAACATCGTTTACGGTGAATTATTTATAATATATCACGGGTTGTCGTTCAATTGTAAACAATAATTTCACTCGCACTTCGGGCTCGTGAAATTATTGGGGCTCGTGAAATTATTGTTTACAATTGAACTCCAAACCGTGATATATTAAACGATAATTCACAGTAAACGATGTTCTATTTCTTAAATAAAAAATATTATTTGTGCACCAGATATAGAGATACTTACGCTCTGTTGACGACCTTGAAAGTTGAATCGTTGTCCATACATGATATCTGGTACAACATGACGTCAGCGGGAAAAAAAGACTCGTACGAGATATTGCGAAAGTTTAGCGACATAATCCGATTGATCACCGTTTGAATTGATATTGTATTGAATTGGATTTTATAGTCGCACCAACAGCTAAGGTCATTTTGCGACTTTCCAGCTTCCATTGGTGGAGGAAGACCCCAGGTGCCCCTCCGGGCAATTTTCGTGCACGGGCGGGCACCTGTGTAGAACCACCGACGTTCCGCAAGCCAGCTGGATAGCTTCCTCACATAAAGATTCCTAGGATCACCGTTTGAACACAATCACTAAATTACTTGTCGTTTCGTTAAATGGTTTGTATATATACCGAATTATTTCAAACGACATTAGACGGTTTCGTTCGTCATTAATTGGTTTCATTTGATACTGTTTCAATGCGTTTCACTGTTTGAAAATATCCATTAAATGAAATGGAGTTTGTCTATTTAAAACGCTATGTTGTATGACCTGTGTTTTTACTAAACTATTTTAAAAGACACCAGACGGCTTCGATGGTCATTAGATGGTTCCAGTTGATACCCATTGAAACGTTTCATCGTTATAAGTTACAGTGTGGTTTGGATTTTTGTTAAATGAGTTCATAAATTATTAGATGGTTCGAAAGCTTGCATTAAACGGTTTCATCTATTATTAAACGATTCGTGTTTTCATCAAACGGTTTACACTTATATTGCACGGTCTGAAAAAGTACATTAAATGGTTTAATAAGACGTTAAATGAAAAGACAAATTGATTGAATGGGCGGTTGTTTTGTTAAATCATGAGACAAGAGACATCATCTTAAGTAAGTTATATGTTTTGATGAGTTTGGCCGGCCATACTTACCGCTTCACAACAAACTCAACTGATCAAACTATCACAAAGATTGGTTTACGCCTATCAAAATATACGTCACACAACACAGTTAATTTTACATAGCTCTGCATATGTAGTAGGACCCCTCTGGACCACTGTAGAAGTTACTGAATTTTCTTAAAAATATTTTCTTTGCGAAACTTGAAGTTTGTTGCGCGAAATATCCAGCAAAAAACACGGGGTTGACCAATTTGCTTTTTTTTTAATATCAATAGTTTGAAGAGACCCTCTTGAATTTGTCCATTTCACTGACATTTTCAAATGTATCACTACCCAGTATTAGATTCTCAGATCTGGGCTCAGAAACATTCAGGCATATCCTAACCTGTATGAAATCAAGAACTTGTCCCATTCGTGTCACCTGCAACAAAACACAGATCTTTTTTTTAAGCTCCAGAAAGTTCCTACCTACCGTGACCTACCGTGACTGACAAGGGAAATAACTGTTTAGTGAGACCTATAACCTTGCACCACCTAACAACGGTAATGGGCACATATGTGAGCTATTGCTTCTGTTATGTCATACCATTTGATCTGAATATAATATAAAATTACTTCTTTTTGCCTCATGTTTTTACTTTGACTTTTACAGATGTGTTTGGGCGGGAGTGCTACAATTATCGTCAAAAACCGAGAGTACGCGATTGCGCATATGGTTGCTGTGGTAACGACTACGAGGAATACTGCTGTAATGCAACACTGCAAATCGTTGGCTCTGCTATAGGTATACCATCTGAAGATATACTCAGCATGTTTAGCCATTAAACATAATTTATATATAGAGAACATTATTAAGTGTATCTAAATTTCCGTATGGTAGATAGTTATGTTAGAGTTGGTTCGTGTATGAAATTTTAACAACTAGTATTCCAATTTGATCAACGGCATCAAATATTTAAAAACTAAAATAGTTACAGCGGGTTTATGTTGTACCAGCTCAATACTTGGTGGGTAGGACTTAAAGATCATCGAGATAAAGGGTCGCATCATGAGACTGACTTGATCAGCATCAAACCCACGGGCATGGCATGCTCGTGGGTTTGATGCTGATCAAGTCATTATCGAGTGGACAACAATCATCTATTGATTGTATATGTCTTAAAGACACATTTCGAGCCTATTGTATTTGGGGGGGGGGGGGGGGGCAATTTCTGGGGGGTGGGGATTTCTATAGGTAACTGTAAATCGCCGTTAGAAATACATTTGCACAAGGAAATTGAGATTATTACTTTTTTGTCAATGGATGAGGCCCGTCCCATAAAGAGTGTATAATAATGTAGTAAAAATTATAACCATTTTGCATTTTATGTGCACTTGTATATATGTTAAAACAACTATGTATAGATGGATTTTCTTAAAAGACCCGTGTTAACAATTAATAGTTTTTGTATTTTTAGCACAATATACTCTATTATCAGTTACTTCTCTGCCATGTTTTAGTAAATCTCAAATGCAAGAAACTCATTGGGACTTCAAAATTCAAAAATCGTTGTCATCTGTCAGTGTTTTTGATCACCTAGCCTAAGGCTCTATGTGATGTTTTGGAATCACTCTTCGTCCGTCGTCCGTCCGTTGTCTGTCCGTCGTCCGGAATTCAACCAAATTTTATATGAATTCATTAAACTGGTTTTATAGTTGCACCAACAGCTAAGGTCATTTGGCGACATTCCAGCTTTTTATTGGTGGAGGAAGACCCTAGGTGCAAACCCGGGCATTTTTTCGTGCACGTTGAGCACCTGAGCAGAACCACCGACGTTCCGCAAGCAAGCTGGATAGCTTGATACTCACATACTAAACAGTCCTGGCCCCATGGGGATTCGAACCCACAGCGGTGAGGGACATGTGATTTCAAGTCTGAGACCACTCGACCACGGACGACCCCAAGTTTATGTGAAGCATCATTATATATTTGTTCGAATGGTGCACCTGAGGTCATAAATGCCCCCACAATGGGGCTTATCAGTTTCCTTTAACAAATCTTAAAAAATCTTCTGCAAAAATTCAAGATATAGAGCTGTGATATTTTGCATGTAACATCGTCTTATGGTTCTCTAACTAGTTTGTTCTAATGGTGACCCTGAGGTCAAATTTGGACCCGTCCTAGTGTCCTAATAATTCACACGAACTTTAATCAAGCATACTTTTTGAGTTATGCTCCGGACAAAAAGTGTGACGCACGCACACACGGACGGACGGAAAAAGCGGCGACTATATGCTCCCCCATAATAAACAATCTAGTGTTTTTAGTTAAAATATATTTTATATCAAAAACTAAGGTAATAGTAAATGAAAAGAAAAAAACTGTGATGGGGCCTCAATATAATGTCTCTGTGCCTAATTGCTGTTGCATTACGT
This sequence comes from Cyrtodaria siliqua, assembly GCA_037043455.1. Lineage (NCBI taxonomy): Eukaryota > Metazoa > Mollusca > Bivalvia > Adapedonta > Hiatellidae > Cyrtodaria > Cyrtodaria siliqua. The sequence goes on from JAWPHD010011662.1 coordinate 25,770, forward strand.
CATTCGCAATAACCATAACATAGCTTTTAAGATGGACGAATAGGGGATGACAATCGAAACACCAACAAAACCATCGGTATAGGTGTACCGGAAGTAAAACAAATCCCATTGAGTCCTGCGCAATATTTTCCAAGCTTTCTAGTTAGCCATTTTTCAAAATGAATTCCAAACTAAGATTCACTTACATGCGAATGGTCATGAGACCTTCCTCTCTAGAAAACTGCTGAGAATAGTAGGGGTCATGTGGCATAAAATAAAATAAAATTCTGATCTTTGTTGACACCGTGAACAAACAGCAATCATTCAGCACCTCTTAAATGTGTTCTACTTTCACTTTCAAATATTTCAAGTTGATAAATAAAATCATCATACAACCATGCAAATGGTTCTTACCTCTCACAAACAAGTCAATCAAGTCATTTCAGCCAGGAAAAACAGACCTTAAATACTCAAAAATGCCTTTTATCACAAAAAAAGTTAGGAATTATATAGTTCGGGACTCCTTTCGACTACACCAGGCATGAATACCACAGTCTACACCAGGCATGAATACCACAGTGATTCCTGTATACCTATACTGATTCTCATGTCCATATCAAAATGTATGGGTGATGTTCTGTCCGGTCTTGGTATTGTTTAAGTACTTATCTTTGGACTGTGTTGTTTTATTTAAAAGGTTATACTTTAATATGTTAATGGTCCTAAACGGCGAAATAATGTGTAATACACAGAATCTTGACATCGTGTCTAAACTAGACGGAAAAATATATGCCATTTAGTGTTGAATTATAAGCTACCTTCTCAAAATTTAATTTTGATTCATAATTATATAACTATGAACTATATTATTATATATACATACTTTTATGAATATTATATTTACTATGTAACAAACAAGTCTTATAAAACAGCATTGTTGTAAAAGTTGACAGTTTAGTCACTACCGTTCATGAACAGTCTCAATCAAACCGAGACTGCAATATTTCGTATGTGTCATGCTCGGCTGTTTATAAAGGTCCTTTATCATACTCTTTTTTTATAGCACAGTGGCGTTGTTTGTGCAGTGTGGCGGCAGTAAAACGTCTCCCCGCGCTTGCAATCAGTACTGTTATTCATTCAATCTTTGGAGATCGCTGAGCCCGATACTTATATTTAGTTATCGGTGGTAGGTGGTACATTTTCAATTTCTTTTGTTTTCTTACTTAATTTTTGATTCGGTGGTTCCGCGACTCCGGCCGATAAAAAGGCTCTGGGTATTGTTTAACCACTTATAGGATATGTTGTCTGCTTTTTGATTTAGTATTTTCGATGTTACTTGTGATACGCAGGCTTGATATCCGCTGCTCCCAACTAAATTCCATTATGTTTATTTCTCTCTTCGGGGCATTTAATTTTATTAGATACTGGGACCATACGCCGTACGACATGGGGAACTCCATGTCCACCGCCGTATGCATGCCATCTTTGGGATGGTTAAAACTGTGTACTATTGATTTTATGAATATTGAGTTCTGCTCAACCCGGGGCTACAGGGTGTGAGCGGTAGCTAGCATATTTCACTACCGCTCATGAACAGTCTCAATCAAACCGAGACTGCAATATTTCGTATGTGTCGTGCTCGGCCGTTTCCAAAGGTCCATTATATACTCTATTACTATAATTGCTGAATTTAAAGCTTTCAGCGATTAAGCATTTACCACAAAATGTCAACAATAGTTAAACATTTTAACTATCGCTTACTTCAATGGTAGTATAATGTTTTCCATAGCATTACAGTTCAAAACATGAAATGCTTAGCTTAGATAAACACATTCGCTATGTGTACAATGGGAGCTTAATGGAATAAACAAATGGGTTGATTGTATTAGCACCGCTTTCTTGTATTATGTGTGCACATGCAGCAAACCAACAGACCGGCCGATCAATTAAACTATCAGTCGCAAACGTCATCAATAACTGGAAATGGGCTACACAACATTTTAACACTGCTATGTATCGACAGTTCAGTACAACACTGTTGCATCTTCCTGATATGTATCGAGAGTTCAACACAACACTGTTGCATCTTCCTGCTATGTATCGAGAGTTCAGTACAACACTGTTGCATCTTCCTGCTATGTATCGAGAGTTCAACACAACACTGTTGCATCTTCCTGCTATGTATCGAGATTTAAAGACAACACTGTTGCATCTTCCTGCTATGTATCGAGAGTACAACACAACACTGTTGCATCTTCCTGCTATGTATCGAGAGTTCAGTACAACACAGTTGTATCTTCCTGCTATGTATCGAGAGTTCAGTACAACACTGTTGCATCTTCCTGCTATGTATCGAGAGTTCAACACAACACTGTTTCATCTTCCTGCTATGTATCGAGAGTTCAGTACAACACTGTTGCATCTGCCTGCTATGTATCGAGAGTTCAGCACAATACTGTTGCTTCTTCCTGCTATGTATCGAGAGTTCAATACAACACTGTAGCATCTTCTTGCTATGTATCGAGAGTTCAATACAACACTGTTGCATCTTCCTGCTATGTATCGAGAGTGCAATACAAAACTGTTACATTTTCCTGCTATGTATCGGGAGTTCAATACAACACTGTTGCATATCGAGAGTTCAATACAACACTGTTGCATCTTCCTGCTATGTATCGAGAGTTCAATACAGCACTGTTGCATCTTCCTGCTATGTATCGAGAGTTCAATACAACACGGTTGCATCTTCCTGCTATGTATCGAGAGTTCAGTACAACACTGTTTCATCTAGCTGCTATGTATCGAGAGTTCAGTACAACACTGTTGCATCTTCCTGCTATGTATCGTAAGTTCAGTACAACACTGTTACATCTTCATGCAATGTATCGAGAGTTCAATACAACACTGTTGCATCTTCCTGCTATGTATCGAGAGTTCAGTACAACACTGTTGCATATGCTATGTATCGAGAGTTCAATACAACACTGCTGCATCTTCCTGCTATGTATCGAGAGTTCAGTACAGCACTGTTGCATCTTCCTGCTATATATCGAGAGTTCAGTACAACATTGTTGCATCTTCCTGCTATATATTGAGAGTTCAGTACAACACTGGTGCATCTTCCTGCTATGTATCGAAAGTTCAGTACAACACTGTTGCATCTTCCTGCTATGTATCGAGAGTTCAATACAACACTGTTGCATCTTCCTGCTATGTATCGAGAGTTCAGTACAACACTGTTGCGTCTTCCTGCTATGTACCGAGAGTTCAATACAACACTGTTGCATCTTCCTGCTATGTCCCGAGAGTTCAATACAGCACTGTTGCATCTTCCTGCTATGTATCGAAAGTTCAATACAACACTGTTGCATCTTCCTGCTATGTATCGAGATACAACACTGATGCATCTTCCTGCTATGTATCGAGAGTTCACAACAACACTGTTGCATCATCCTGCTATGTATCAAGAGTTCAATCCAACACTGTTGCATCTTCCAGCTATGTATCGAGAGTTCAATACAACACTGTTGCATCTTCCTGCTATGCATCGAGAGTTCAATACAACACTTTTGCATATTCCTGTTATGTATCGAGAGTTCAATACAACACTGTTGCGTCTTCCTGCTATGTACCGAGAGTTCAATACAACACTGTTGCATCTTCCTACTATGTCCCGAGGGTTCAATACAGCACTGTTGCATCTTCCTGCTATGTATCGAAAGTTCAATACAACACTGTTGCATCTTCCTGCTATGTATCGAGATACAACACTGATGCATCTTCCTGCTGTGTATCGAGAGTTCAACACAACACTGTTGCATCATCCTGCTATGTATCAAGAGTTCAGTACAACACTGTTGCATCTTCCTGCTATGTATCGAGAGTTCAATACAACACTGTTGCATCTTACTGCTATGTATCGAGAGTTCAGTACCACACTGTTGCGTCTTCCTGCTATGTACCGAGAGTTCAATACAACACTGTTGCATCTTCCTGCTATGTCCCTAGAGTTCAATACAGCACTGTTGCATCTTCCTGCTATGTATCGAAAGTTCAATACAACACTGTTGCATCTTTCTGCTATGTATCGAGATACAACACTGATGCATCTTCCTGCTATGTATCGAGAGTTCAACACAACACTGTTGCTTCTTCCTGCTATGTATCAAGAGTTCAATCCAACACTGTTGCATCTTCCAGCTATGTATCAAGAGTTCAATACAACACTTTTGCATCTTCCTGCTATGTATCGAGAGTTCAATACAACACTGTTGCATCTTCCTGCTATGTATCGAGAGTTCAACACAACACTGTTGCATCTTCCTGCTATGTATCGAGAGTTCAATACAACACTGTTGCATCTTCCTGCTATGTATCGAGTGTTGAATATAACACTGTTGCATCTCCCTGCTATGTATCGAGAGTCCAATACAACACTGTTGCATCTTCCTGCTATGTATCGAGTGTTCAACACAACACTGTTGCATCTTCCTGCTATGTATCGAGAGTCAGTACAACACTGTTGCATCTTCCTGCTATGTATCGAGAGTTCAACACAACACTGTTGCATCTTCCTGCTATGTATCGAGAGTTCAACACAACACTGTTGCATCTTCCTGCTATGTATCGAGAGTTCAATACAACACTGTTGCATCTTCCTGCTATGTATCGAGTGTTGAATATAACACTGTTGCATCTTCCTGCTATGTATCGAGAGTTCAATACAACACTGTTGCATCTTCCTGCTATGTATCGAGTGTTCAACACAACACTGTTGCGTCTTCCTGCTATGTACCGAGAGTTCAATACAGCACTGTTGCATCTTCCTGCTATGTATCGAGTGTTCAACACAACACTGTTGCGTCTTCCTGCTATGTACCGAGAGTTCAATACAACACTGTTGCATCTTCCTGCTATGTCCCGAGAGTTCAATACAGCACTGTTGCATCTTCCTGCTATGTATCGAAAGTTCAATACAACACTGTTGCATCTTCCTGCTATGTATCGAGATACAACACTGATGCATCTTCCTGCTATGTATCGAGAGTTCAACACAACACTGTTGCATCATCCTGCTATGTATCAAGAGTTCAATCCAACACTGTTGCATCTTCCAGCTATGTATCGAGAGTTCAATACAACACTGTTGCATCTTCCTGCTATGTATCGAGAGTTCAATACAACACTGTTGAATCTTCCTTCTATGTATCGAGAGTTCAACACAACACTGTTGCATCTTCCTGCTATGTATCGAGAGTTCAATACAACACTGTTGCATCTTCCTGCTATGTATCGAGTGTTGAATATAACACTGTTGCATCTTCCTGCTATGTATCGAGAGTCCAATACAACACTGTTGCATCTTCCTGCTATGTATCGAGTGTTCAACACAACACTGTTGCATCTTCCTGCTATGTATCGAGAGTTCAACACAACACTGTTTCATCTTCCTGCTATGTATCGAGAGTTCAGTACAACACTGTTGCATCTTCCTGCTATGTATCGAGAGTTCAACACGACACTGTTGCATCTTCCTGCTATGTATCGAGAGTTCAACACAACAATGTTGCATCTCCCTGCTATGTATCGAAAGTTCAATACAACCCTGTTGCATCTTCCTGATATGTATCTAGTGTTCAATACAACACTGTTGCATATTCCTGCTATGTATCGAGAGCTCAGTACAACACTGTTGCATCTTCCTGCTATGTATCGAGAGTTCAACACAACACTGTTTCATCTTCCTGCTTGTATAGAGAGTTCAATACGGCACTGTTGCATCTTTCTATTATGTATCGAGAGTTCAACACAACACAGTTGCGTCTTCCGGCTATGTATCGAAAGTTCCACACAACACTGTTGCGTCTTCCTGCTATGTATCGAGAGTCAGTACAACACTGTTGCATCTTCCTGCTATGTATCGAGAGTTCAACACAACACTGTTGCATCTTCCTGCTATGTATCGAGAGTTCAATACAACACTGTTGCATCTTCTTGCTATGTATCGAGAGTTCAATACAACACTGTTGCATCTTCCTGATATGTATCTAGAGTTCAATACAACACTGTTGAATCTTCCTGCTATGTATCGAGAGTTCAATACAACAATATTGCATCTTCCTGTTATGTATCGGAAGTTCAATACAACACTGTTGCATATCGAGAGTTCAATACAACACTGTTGCATCTTCCTGCTATGTATCGAGAGTTCAACACAACACTGTTGCATCTTCCTGCTATGTATCGAGAGTTCAACACGACACTGTTGCGTCTTCCTGCTATGTATCGAAAGTTCCACACAACACTGTTGTGTCTTCCTGCTATGTATCGAGAGTCAGTACAACACTGTTGCATCTTCCTGCTATGTATCGAGAGTTCAACACAACACTGCTGCATCTTCCTGCTATGTATCGAGTGTTCAATACAAAACTGTTGCATCTTCCTGCTATGTATCGAGAGTTAAATACAACACTGTTGCATCTTCCTGATATGTATCTAGAGTTCAATACAACACTGTTGCATCTTCCTGCTATGTATCGAGAGTTCAATACAACAATGTTGCATCTTCCTGTTATGTATCGAAAGTTCAATACAACCCTGTTGCATCTTCCTGATATGTATCTAGTGTTCAATACAACACTGTTGCATATTCCTGCTATGTATCGAGAGCTCAGTACAACACTGTTGCATCTTCCTGCTATGTATCGAGAGTTCAACACAACACTGTTTCATCTTACTGCTTGTATAGAGAGTTCAATACGGCACTGTTGCATCTTCCTATTATGTATCGAGAGTTCAACACAACACTGTTGCATCTTCCTGCAATGTATCGAGAGTTCAACACAACACTGTTACATCTTCCTGCTATGTATCGAGAGTTCAATACAGCACTGTTGCATCTTCCTGCTATGTATCGAGAGTTCAACACAACACTGTTGCATCTTCCTGCTATATATCGAGAGTTCAGTACAACACTGTTGCATCTTCCTGCTATGTATCGAGAGTTGAGTACAATACTCTTGCATCTTCCTGCTATGTATCGAGAGTTCAATGCAACACTGTTGCACCTTCCTGCTATGTATCGAGAGTTCAACACAACACTGTTGCATCTTCCTGCTATGTATCGAGAGTTCAGTACAACACTGTTGCATCTTCCTGCTATGTACCGAGAGTTCAATACAACACTGTTGCATCTTCCTGCTATGTCCCGAGAGTTCAATACAGCACTGTTGCATCTTCCTGCTATGTATCGAAAGTTCAATACATCACTGTTGCATCTTCCTGCTATGTATCGAGAGTACAACACTGATGCATCTTCCTGCTATGTATCGAGAGTTCAAAACAACACTGTTGCATCATCCTGCTATGTATCAAGAGTTCAATCCAACACTGTTGCATCTTCCAGCTATGTATCGAGAGTTCAATACAACACTGTTGCATCTTCCTGCTATGCATCGAGAGTTCAATACAACACTTTTGCATATTCCTGTTATGTATCGAGAGTTCAATACAACACTGTTGCGTCTTCCTGATATGTACCGAGAGTTCAATACAACACTGTTGCATCTTCCTGCTATGTCCCGAGAGTTCAATACAGCACTGTTGCATCTTCCTGCTATGTATCGAGATACAACACTGATGCATCTTCCTGCTATGCATCGAGAGTTCAACACAACACTGTTGCATCATCCTGCTATGTATCAAGAGTTCAGTACAACACTGTTGCATCTTCATGCTATGTATCGAGAGTTCAATACAACACTGTTGCATCTTCCTGCTAGGTATCGAGAGTTCAGTACAACACTGTTGCGTCTTCCTGCTATGTACCGAGAGTTCAATACAACACTGTTGCATCTTCCTGCTATGTCCCTAGAGTTCAATACAGCACTGTTGCATCTTCATGCTATGTATCGAAAGTTCAATACAACACTGTTGCATCTTCCTGCTATGTATCGAGATACAACACTGATGCATCTTCCTGCTATGTATCGAGAGTTCAACACAACACTGTTGCATCTTCCTGCTATGTATCAAGAGTTCAATCCAACACTGTTGCATCTTCCAGCTATGTATCGAGAGTTCAATACAACACTGTTGCATCTTCCTGCTATGTATCGAGAGTTCAATACAACACTGTTGCATCTTCCTGCTATGTATCGAGAGTTCAACACAACACTGTTGCATCTTCCTGCTATGTATCGAGAGTTCAATACAACACGGTTGCATCTTCCTGCTATGTATCGAGTGTTGAATATAACACTGTTGCATCTCCCTGCTATGTATCGAGAGTTCAATACAACACTGTTGCATCTTCCTGCTATGTATCGAGTGTTCTACACAACACTGTTGCATCTTCCTGCTATGTATCGAGAGTTCAGTACAACACTGTTGCGTCTTCCTGCTATGTACCGAGAGTTCAATACAACACTGTTGCATCTTCCTGCTATGTCCCGAGAGTTCAATACAGCACTGTTGCATCTTCTTGCTATGTATCGAAAGTTCAATACAACACTGTTGCATCTTCCTGCTATGTATCGAGATACAACACTGATGCATCTTCCTGCTATGTATCGAGAGTTCAACACAACACTGTTGCATCATCCTGCTATGTATCAAGAGTTCAATGCAACACTGTTGCACCTTCCTGCTATGTATCGAGAGTTCAACACAACACTGTTGCATCTTCCTGCTATGTATCGAGATTTCAGTACAACACTGTTGCATCTTCCTTCTATGTATCGAGAGTTCAACACAACACTGTTGCATCTTCCTGCTATGTATCGAGAGTTCAATACAACACTGTTGCATCTCCTTGCTATGTGTTGAGAGTTCGACAAAACACTGTTGCATCTCCCTGCTATGTATCGAGAGTTCAGTACAACACTGTTGCATCTTCCTGCTATGTATCGAGTGTTGAATACAACACTGTTGCATCTTACTGCTATGTATCGAGAGTTCAGTACAACACTGTTGCATCTTCCTGCTATGTATCGAGAGTTCAATACAACACTGTTGCATATTCCTGCTATGTATCGAGAGTTCAATACAACACTGTTGCATCTTCCTGCTATGTATCGAGTGTTGAATACAACACTGTTGCATCTTCCTGCTATGTATCGAGAGTTCAATACAACACTGTTGCATCTTCCCGCTATGTATCGAGAATTCAAATCAACACCGTTGCATCGTCGCGCTATGTATCGAAAGTTCAACACAACACTGTTGCATCTCCCTGCTATGTATCGAGAGTTCAATACAACACTGTTGCATCTTCCTGCTATGTATCGAGTGTTCAACACAACACTGTTGCATCTTCCTGCTATCTATCGAGAGTTCAACACAACACTGTTTCATCTTCCTGCTATGTATCGAGAGTTCAATACAACACTGTTGCATCTTCCTTATATGTATCTAGTGTTCAATACAACACTGTTGCATATTCCTGCTATGTATCGAGAGCTCAGTACAACACTGTTGCATCTTCCTGCTATGTATAGAGAGTTCAACACAACACTGTTTCATCTTCCTGCTTGTATCGGTAGTTCAATACGGCACTGTTGCATCTTCCTGCTATGTATCGAGAGTTCAACACAACACTGTTGCGTCTTCCTGCTATGTATCGAAAGTTCAACACAACACTGTTGCGTCTTCCTGCTATGTATCGAGAGTCAGTACAACACTGTTGATCTTCCTGCTATGTATCGAGAGTTCAACACAACACTGTTGCATCTTCCTGCTTTGTATCGAGAGTTCAATACAACACTGTTGCTTCTTCCTGCTATGTATCGAGAGTTCAATACAACACTGTTGCATCTTCCTGATAAGTATCTAGAGTTCAATACAACACTGTTGCATCTTCCTGCTATGTATCGAGAGTTCAACACAACACTGTTGCATCTTCCTGATATGTATCTAGAGTTCAATACAACACTGTTGCATCTTCCTGCTATGTATCGAGAGCTCAGTACAACACTGTTGCATCTTCCTGCTATGTATCGAGAGTTCAGTACAATACTGTTGCATCTTCCTGCTATGTATCGAGAGTTCAGTACAATACTGTTGCATCTTCCTGCTATGTATCGAGAGTTCAATACAATACTGTTGCATCTTCTTCGCTATGTATATGTAGTTACGGCAAATTTGAATACTATGAAAATTCATGAACGTACATGTATATATCTTAGTTAGCCATTATTTGATATGGCAGGCCTGCCAAAAAAATGTTAACACAAAATCCTGAGGTTTTTATAATTTAAGATTTAAAACAACGTTATGGAAATTTGTAGCGCGTGACTTGATTTTCGCACAATTTTTTTAAAAGTTCAAATTTTAATTATTTGAGCAATTAATAGAAGCTGATGCATTTTTTGACGGTTATAGAAAAAAAAATAGCATAGTATTTCGATTAGAGCGACTTGGTTTAGTTTCTACCACAACTGTTTTTTTTTCATGAAAGTGCACTTACTTTTCTTAGTAATACAGATGCGTGCTAAATGCAAATACAAAGTCAACTATTATACAAATTATAATCATCTTAAAAAGAGCAGCTGTTATAGTGGTTAGGTTGACCAGTTACAAACATCACTGAAAAACTACTTATGTCCTTAGGTGTTAATTGAATATACTGAAAGGAAAAAGAAACGTAGGGTGCGTATTTCCGCTATATATTGAATATACTGCACCATTAATTCCATATATATTCCAAGGAAATCCCAAGATGTTTTGTAAAAAAAAAAAGTGCAGTTAATTAGAGAAAGGACACAACTGTGATGTTGTAGACGTTGTAACAAGAAATCCATAATTGCTGAAGTTCCTCTTTGAAAAATTGAGCCAGTTCAGTACTGTATTTAATGTTAAGTGATTGCAACATTTAAAGCCTACGTTTTCTCACCTGCTTGAGCCAAATGCGCATTCTGACGATAATGAAACGTTAAAGGGGTAACCATTGGTGTGTTCAGTGCTGTTTAAACCTTCTTTCTAAAAGGACAGGCCTAATGTCGCCCTGTACCATTCGATTAGCAGTAGCATATTAAACATACAATATATAGCGGAAATACGCACCCTGCGTTTCTTTTTCCTTTCAGTATATATTCAGTCATTACATTACACGGAGGACCCCCACTGATTCGACAATTGTATATTTTCCTCTGACTAGGGAGCGTAACAGGACCAATTCGGGAAATAACTGATAAACTGTGAAAGTATAGCTATTAAATCATGAACATTTTGTTTTGATGGAAAATCCGGAGATTGTACACTTAAATCCGGAGATCCAGAGAGCGACTGAAAAATCCGGATAATACGGATTTTATCCGGAGATTTGGCAGGCCTGACATGGTAAGGTCAATGCATTTAAACACAATTCAAACAACAGCTTCTTGTTTTATATAGCTGATCTGACTTCCATGAAGAGTTGCATTGTTTATAAATTTAAATGTTATAAAGGTATGAGCACCATTTCGTGTTAAAATTAAGTGTAACCACAGGAATGTGAAGTTAAATGCAAGAAAAAAAATAAACATAAGGAAAAATACCCCATCCACTTTTAATATACTTCTGTATAACTTTCTTATAAAACGTTCTCTCTGAGAGTTTGTTTAAACATATGTTTTCAACATTTTATTAAAGCCTGCATCCCGCCAACAACAGGCATAATTATAAAACAGATTACACCGTATCAAAGATTACTAACGATAAGGTACGTATGTAACTGACATATGTTGCGAATCCGAACTCTATAACTACAATACAATACGCCTTCACCTTCACAGTATTGTTATCGTAGCCATTTTGAGTTACCAACTCTTTATTCACGCTACGCGTATTCATTTATGGGTATTTTAAGTACCCGCGAATAAATCTTGACTTTTATCGGAGCATGCTCTTTACATATGGCTAGAATTTAGAAGAACGGTTTTGTACTGAATGTTGATGGTTCAATTTCTTTTACAAATACCGTGTTCCTTCATCATTTTATTAACAAATAACATATTATTAACATACAACTTCGAATTCATGTTGTGTAACCAGAAAAAATGAACGATGTGGGTGAAGATATAACACTATGAATATTGTAAGTAGTGTATTGAAGTAGTATATTTTTCTTCTTCTTGTGTTAAGACGTCTTCAAAATGTGTTTGCATGTGTGCTTTAACACACACACACACACGCACGCACGCACGTACGCACACACACACACACACACACACACACTCTAAACGGATGATACAATTTAACCGGCGGTTGTCTAGTCGAGAGGAAGTTGTCCTAGCCCGGTGCAGGATAGGGCATACACGTTATACTCATTCATATTTATTACAAGGTGAGCAATTACCGGAATGTATACCCTGCTTTGCACCGTTAACGGTCAAACACATCTTATTGGAATGTGTAGACTTTGATCCTATGCGTCAAAGGTACTACAATGTTAATACTATGAAAGAGTTATTTGATACTGTAGATTTTAGTCTTGTTTTAGATTTCCTGAAAGAGATCAGACTATATAAATCATTGTAATGTGTTCTTATATATATTTACTTGTTTATATATCCGTTGCCGGGCATTTATTGATTTACATACATAGTTTATATTACACCTTATCATCCCTTATTTTTATTTTATTTTTAATAGTTTTATCTTTATATATTTACATTAATTTTTAATTATTACTTCATTTTTCATATTTTTTTTGCGCACAATATGACCTATTTATGTCTCGACGTGCCATAAAACACCATTCATTCATTCATTCATTCTATTCGTCAGAAATCAATCAAAACAGATAAACGTGGCAATCTTAACCAACGACGTAACATTAATGCAAGCAATGCATAACACATTGCCGCCATTTATCTGACATGTCGAAGTTTCTTTTATAAAAATGTGTTTTAAAAACTGAAACTAAAAGCATTTATATTATGGCACAATAGAACAGAGAAACCAGACACGTATATCTGGAAATATGTGACGTTAGTTTAAACAATCATTCAATAATGGCTGAAGCTATTGACATTTCCTAGTGTTATGAATTAAATATTATGTTTAGATTCTGCTTCAGATTCATTTCAGAGTAAAATCTATACAGTAACCATGGTAACTATTGTATTAAATTACTATGAATCATCAATCGTTAAGCAAATATATGAAAAGGTATATACAGGCAATACATATATATATGCACTTAAAAGGGTGCTTGCGAGGGTTTAATATCATTTAACACGACGACGTCTTTGAATACGTAGATATAAATGTTGAACAGGAAAAGTAACCTTCAAGGCCCACAACCAACCACAAACACGCACGGAAACGAACAACAATAACAAAGATGACTAAAATGCGAGATATGTCATCTCAAACATAATTGAATTGAATTGGGGTTTTAAGGCGCACCAACACATGAAAGGTTATACGGCGTCTAACAGGAATGAACATGCCAGGCTCATCCTCCATGCACATGGAGAACGGGCCTAGAACCTTCTCACCCTGAACTGCAGAGTTGCTGCAAATTGTGTTGTAGACACTCCATTTACGCTGGAGCCACGTTATAGTTTTTCTGCCACTGCTCTAGTGATATGAGCGAGATGGCACCTGAAACAATGCAGGGGTCATGATGAAGACCTTTAATGAGCATGAACAAAAAATGATAAAATGAACATGAATTTGGGGGTGGGGTGGATAGTTCTATCCCTCTGCCTTTCCCTCCAACGGGATCTGCAGTGGCCCTATTCTTTGCCCCGTAACCAAACGTGGCCCCCGGAACCACACGGGGCATCTCAAACATAAAATGGTTGGCAATAGGACTACTGCCTTGGAATGACAATAGGGTAAAAGTGAGGCACTCTAGACCATGGTTCAAGCACCCAGTGGCCTCTTTGACACAGGCCATCCCAAGGCGGTACCCATATTTTCAACCATAGTATAACGAACACAATATATACTCAGTTACAAAAGAAAGTGGACACTGAGTTTTGTTTAGATTTAATTGTATCAAGTTTTTTTAAAATTAAATTGACAAATTCCAAAATGAATATCAAATGAATACCAAAGTTTTTATCATTCCATTGCCAATGTCATGTTGTCATTTGTTTTAGCTCTACTAATCAAAGATCAGCAGAGCTTAAGCCGTGTTGCGATGTCCGTCGTCCGTCCGTCCGTCCGTCCGTCAACTTTTTTTATAGCGACTCCTCCTCTGAAATTACTGGATGGATTTTCATGAAACATTATGGTCACATACCGCTATTGAATTGGTTGAAAAAAGTATAGGGTCTATTAGGGCATATAGTCAGATTGTAAGGTAGATTCTGATTGGATTAAATTATCCAAATCATAACAAATCCCCATAAAACATCCAAACATAAAACATGTTAATTTAGGATATTTTGACTGAAATTTGCAGTTTTATGGGTACAACTGTACTGAGAGTATATTTGCAAAAAGTAAAATTTCTTCACTGCCATTCTGGGCGTGCCCACCTTCAGTGCAATATTAGAGGCTAAAAGCATTACAGTACTCCCAATTTGCTCTTCATTTGTGAGTGTCTCTAAGATAGTTCTTTAAAAAAAGTTAGGTTTTATCATCCGTTCTGATATAGGAATAGGGGTTGTAGGCCAAAAGGCTATAATGGAGGCCTATGGGAAATGTAATAGTGGTATATGACCTTATAGAAATGTTGCCCATGAAGTCTAGTTGATCGTAGCAAAAATTCATGTTGATGTAAAATCCAAGATGGCCGCCAAAGCTAAAAATAGATTGACGGATTTTCATGAAACTTCACCGGAATGCAAGCTCGTCGTCCTTTGCCAAAACAACTCGTTCCAAGTAAAATTTAGCCATACAAATTCAATAACCTATAGTATACTCATAGTTCACCCCAATCTTACGGACACACATTACAACATACATTTCAATACTTTTATACATAAGTTCGAAATATACTGTTCATAAACCAAATAAATGTTTCTTCGTATTACATTTACTGTTACAACATCTACGTTGCTTGAATGTGTTTTGTCAGAGCTAAATTTCATATAACACTTTTGATCCAAGCTGTGTGGCTTTAACGTAGAATATCGCTTCAGTCGGTGCTTGGAGGCGTTAAAGGTGTTGCACTTGACATTACCTCTCATGAACAGACTCGATAAAACCGAGTCTGCTACGTTTAGCTCTTGTTTCCGTTTGTTGCTTCCAATGGATCCTTTTTTCAGTATTGTTTATACATATTTTAATTGAAAGAGAATTATTTTTGGAATTTATTGCATGCGAATTAATTGTACTATCTATTACAAAAGGATTAAATGTGGAAACGAAACTAAGAGGATTACTTGCGCTTCCCATTTCAGAATAATGACTTACGGTATCAATCTGGAGGATTAATTGTGTTATATATTGCAGGAGGATTAACTGTGTTATATATTGCAGGAGGATTAATTGTGTTATATATTGCAGGAGGATTAATTGTGATATATATTGCAGGAGGATTAACTGTGTTATATATTGCAGGAGGATTAATTGTGTTATATATTGCAGGAGGATTAATTGTGATATATATTGCAGGGGGATTAATTGTGTTATATATTGCAGGAGGATTAATTGTGATATATATTGCAGGAGGATTAACTGTGTTATATATTGCAGGAGGATTAACTGTGTTATATATTGCAGGAGGATTAACTGTGTTATATATTGCAGGAGTTATATATTGCAGGAGGATTAACTGTGTTATATATTGCAGGAGGATTAATTGTGTTATATACTGCAGGAGGATTAATTGTGTTTTATATTGCAGGAGGATTAATTGTGATATATATTGCAGGAGGATTAACTGTGTTATATATTGCAGGAGGATTAATTGTGTTATATATTGCAAGAGGATTAATTGTGTTTTATATTGCAGGAGGATTAACTGTGATATATATTGCAGGAGGATTAACTGTGTTATATATTGCAGGAGGATTAATTGTGATATATATTGCAGGAGGATTAATTGTGTTATTTATTGCAGGAGGATTAATTGTGTTTTATATTGCAGGATGATTAACTGTGTTATATATTGCAGGAGGATTAACTGTGTTATATATGGCAGGAGGATTAATTGTGTTATATATTGCAGGAGGATTAATTGTGTTTTATATTGCAGGAGGATTAATTGTGTTTTATATTGCAGGAGGATTAATTGTGATATATATTGCAGGAGGATTAACTGTGTTATATATTGCAGGAGGATTAATTGTGTTATATATTGCAGGAGGATTAATTGTGTTATTTATTGCAGGAGGATTAATTGTGTTTTATATTGCAGGATGATTAACTGTGTTATATATTGCAGGAGGATTAACTGTGTTATATATGGCAGGAGGATTAATTGTGTTATATATTGCAGGAGGATTAATTGTGTTTTATATTGCAGGAGGATTAACTGTGATATATATTGCAGAAAGGATTAATTGTGTTATATAGGAGGATTAATTGTGTTATATATTGCAGGAGGATTAATTGTGTTTTATATTGCAGGAGGATTAATTGTGATATATATTGCAGGAGGATTAACTGTGTTATATATTGCAGGAGGATTAATTGTGTTATATATTGCAGGAGGATTAATTGTGTTATTTATTGCAGGAGGATTAATTGTGTTTTATATTGCAGGATGATTAACTGTGTTATATATTGCAGGAGGATTAACTGTGTTATATATGGCAGGAGGATTAATTGTGTTATATATTGCAGGAGGATTAATTGTGTTTTATATTGCAGGAGGATTAACTGTGATATATATTGCAGGAGGATTAATTGTGTTATATATTGCAGGAGGATTAATTGTGATATATATTGCAGGAGGATTAATTGTGATATATATTGCAGGAGGAATAACTGTGTTATATATTGCAGGAGGATTAATTGTGTTATATATTGCAGAGGGATTAATTGTGTTATATATTGCAGGAGGATTAATTGTGATATTTATTGCAGGAGGATTAACTGTGTTATATATTGCAGGAGGATTAATTGTGTTATATATTGCAGGAGGATTAATTGTGATATATATTGCAGGAGGATTAACTGTGTTATATATTGCAGGAGGATTAATTATGTTATATATTGCAGGAGGATCAATTGTGTTATATATTGCAGGAGGATTAATTGTGTTATATATTGCAGGAGGATCAACTGTGTTATATATTGCAGGAGGATTAATTGTGTGATATATTGCAGGAGGATTAACTGTGTTATATATTGCAGGAGGATTAATTGTGTTATATATTGCAGGAGGATTAACTGTGTTATATATTGCAGGAGGATTAATTGTGTTATGTATTGCAGGAGGATTGATTGTGTTATATATTGCAGGAGGATTGATTGTGTTATATATTGCAGGAGGATTAATTGTGATATATATTGCAGGAGGATTAACTGTGTTATATATTGCAGGAGGATTAACTGTGTTATATATTGCCGGAGGATTAATTGTGTAATATATTGCAGGAGGATTAATTGTGTTATATATTGCAAGAGGATCAATTGTGATATATATTGCAGGAGGATTAACTGTGTTATATATTGCAGGAGGATTAATTGTGTTATATATTGCAGGAGGATTAATTGTGTTATATATTGCAGGAGGATTAATTGTGTTATATATTGCAGGAGGATTAATTGTGATATTTATTGCAGGAGGATTAACTGTGTTATATATTGCAGGAGGATTAATTGTGTTATATATTGCAGGAGGATTAACTGTGTTATTTATTGCAGGAGGATTAATTGTGATATATATTGCAGGAGGATTAATTGTGTTATATATTGCAGGAGGATTAATTGTGCTATCTATTATGGCGGCTGCTGCCTACTACTGCTACAGACAGAAAACCAAAAACAGACAACGCGTCGGAGGGCCGACAAGAAGCAATGGTATCCTGGGACGACTTGGCATGAGATCTAATCGAAACAGTGTCGCACAAGTCCGACAAAGTAAGTAAATTGATATTTGTGTATGACTTAGCTTGAAATGTAATCCAAATAATGTCACATATGTCCGACAATGAAAGTACAGTTCTATTCTGGAACTTCCTGGCGCGAGATATAATCCAAAGAGTGATATACAAGTCCGATAAAGTAAGTACATTGTCATCATGGGACGACTTGGCATGATATATAATCCAAATGATGTCACAAATGTCCGACAAAAGTAAGTTCAGCGATGTAATAGGGCGACTTGACGTGACCTCTAATCCAAATAATGTCACAAATGTCCGACAAAGTAAGTTCAGCGATGTAATAGGGCGATTTAACGTGACCTATAATCCAAATAATGACACATATGTCCGACAAAGTAAGTTCAGCGATGTAATAGGGCGACTTGACATGACCTCTAATCCAAATAATGACACAAATGTCCGACAAAGTATGTTCAGCGATGTAATAGGGCGACTTGACGTGATCTCTAATCCAAATAATGTCACAAATGTCCGACAAAGTAAGTTCAGGGATGTAATAGGGCGACTTGACGTGACCTCTAATCCAAATAATGTCACAAATGTCGGACAAAGTAAGTTGTTCAGCGATGTAATAGGGCGACTTGACGTGACCTCTAATCCAAATAATATCACAAATGTCCGACAAAGTAAGTTCAGCGATGTAATAGGGCGACTTAACGTGACCTCTAATTCAAAGAATGGCACAAATGTCCGACAAAGTAAGTTCAGCGATGTAATAGGGCGACTTGATGTGACCTCTAATCCAAATAATGTCACAAATGTCCGACAAAGTAAGTTCAGCGATGTAATAGGGCGACTTGACGTTACCTCTAATCCAAATAATGACACAAATGTCCGACAAAGTATGTTCAGCGATGCAATAGGGCGACTTGACGTGACCTCTAATCCAAATAACGTCACAAATGTCCGACAAAGTAAGTTCAGCGATGTAATAGGGCGACTTGACGTGACCTCTAATCCAAATAATGTCACAAATGTCCGACAAAGTAAGTTCAGCTGTCCGACAAAGTAAGTTCAGCGATGTAATAGGGCGACTTGCCGTGACCTCTTATCCAAATAATGACACAAATGTCCGACAAAGTAAGTTCAGCGATGTAATAGGGCGACTTGACGTGACCTATAATCCAAATAATGACACAAATGTCCGACAAAGTAAGTTCAGCGATGTAATAGTGCGACTTGACGTGACCTCTAATGCAAATATATCACAAATGTCCGACAAAGTAAGTTCAGTGATGTAATAGGGCGACTTGACGTGACCTCTAATCATGTCCGACAAAGTAAGTTCAGCGATGTAATAGGGCGACTTGACGTGACCTCTAATCCAAATAATGGCACAAATGTCCGACAAAGTAAGTTCAGCGATGTAATAGGGCGACTTGACGTGACCTCTAATCCAAATAATGGCACAAATGTCCGACAAAGTAAGTTCAGCGATGTAATAGAGCGACTTGACGTGGCATGACACAAATGTCAGATAATGTAAGTTCAGCGATGTATTAGGGCGACTTGACGTGACCTCTAATCTAAATATAACACAAATGTCCGACAAAGTAAGTTCAGTGATGTAATAGGGCGACTTGACGTGACCTCTAATCATGTCCGACAAAGTAAGTTCAGCGATGTAATAGGGCGACTTGACGTGACCTCTAATCCAAATAATGTCACAAATGTCCGACAAAGTAAGTTCAGCGATGTAATAGGGCGACTTGACGTGACCTCTAATCCAAATAATGTCACAAATGTCCGACAAAGTAAGTTCAGCGATGTAATAGGGTGACTTGAAGTGACCTCTAATCCAAATAATGGCACAAATGTCCGACAAAGTAAGTTCAGCGATGTAATAGGGCGACTTGACGTGACCGCTAATTCCAAATAATGTCACAAATGTCCGACAAAGTAAGTTCAGAGATTTAATAGGGCGACTTGACGTGACATGACACAAATGTCACATAATGTAAGTTCATCGATGTATTAGGGCGACTTGACGTGACCTCTAATCCAAATAATGTCACAAATGTCCCACAAAGTAAGTTCAGCGATGTAATAGGGCGACTTGACGTGACCTCTAATCCAAATAATGTCATAAATGTCCTACAAAGTAAGTTCAGCGATGTAATAGGGCGACTTGACGTGACCGCTAATCCAAATAATGTCACAAATGTCCGACAAAGTAAGTTCAGCGATGTAATAGGGCGACTTGACGTGACATGACACAAATGTCACATAATGTAAGTTCATCGATGTATTAGGGCGACTTGACGTGACCTCTAATCCAAATAATGACACAAATGTCCGACAAAGTAAGTTCAGCGATGTAATAGGGCGACTTGACGTGACCTATAATCCAAATAATGACACAAATGTCCGACAAAGTAAGTTCAGCGATGTAATAGGGCGACTTGACGTGACCTATAATCCAAATAATGGCACAAATGTCCGACAAAGTAAGTTCAGCGATGTAATAGGGCGACTTGACGTGACCTATAATCCAAATAATGACACAAATGTCCGACAAAGTAAGTTCAGCGATGTAATAGGGCGACTTGACGTGACCTTTAATCCAAATAATGACACAAATGTCCGACAAAGTAAGTTCAGCGATGTAATAGGGCGACTTGACGTGACCTCTAATCCAAATAATGGCACAAATGTCCGACAAAGTAAGTTCAGCGATGTAATAGGGCGACTTGACGTGACCTATAATCCAAATAATGGCACAAATGTCCGACAAAGTAAGTTCAGCGATGTAATAGGGCGACTTGACGTGACCTATAATCCAAATAATGGCACAAATGTCCGACAAAGTAAGTTCAGCGATGTAATAGGGCGACTTGACGTGACCTATAATCCAAATAATGACACAAATGTCCGACAAAGTAAGTTCAGCGATGTAATAGGGCGACTTGACGTGACCTATAATCCAAATAATGACACAAATGTCCGACAAAGTAAGTTCAGCGATGTAAGAGGGCGACTTGACGTGACCTATAATCCAAATAATGACACAAATGTCCGACAAAGTAAGTTCAGCGATGTAATAGGGCGACTTGACGTGACCTCTAATCCAAATAATGTCAGAAATGTCCGACAAAGTAAGTTCAGCGATGTAATAGGGCGACTTGAAGTGACCTCTAATCCAAATAATGGCACAAATGTCCGACAAAGTAAGTTCAGCGATGTATTAGGGCGACTTGACGTGACCTCTAATCCAAATAATGTCACAAATGTCCGACAAAGTAAGTTCAGCGATGTAATAGGGCGACTTGACGTGACATGACACAAATGTCACATAATGTAAGTTCAGCAATGTATTAGGGCGACTTGACGTGACCTCTAATCCAAATAATGACACAAATGTCCCACAAAGTAAGTTCAGCGATGTAATAGGGCGACTTGACGTGACCTCTAATCCAAATAATGACACAAATGTCCGACAAAGTAAGTTCAGCGATGTAATAGGGCGACTTGAAGTGACCTCTAATCCAAATAATGGCACAAATGTCCGACAAAGTAAGTTCAGCGATGTAATAGGGCGACTTGACGTGACCTCTAATCCAAATAATGACACAAATGTCCGACAAAGTAAGTTCAGCGATGTAATAGGGCGACTTGACGTGACCTTTAATCCAAATAATGACACAAATGTCCGACAAAGTAAGTTCAGCGATGTAATAGGGCGACTTGACGTGACCTCTAATCCAAATAATGACACAAATGTCCGACAAAGTAAGTTCAGCTATGTAATAGGGCGACTTGAAGTGACCTCTAATCCAAATAATGGCACAAATGTCCGACAAAGTAAGTTCAGCGATGTAATAGGGCGACTTGACTTGACCTATAATCCAAATAATGTCACAAATGTCCGACAAAGTAAGTTCAGCGATGTAATAGGGCGACTTGACGTGACCTCTAATCCAAATAATGTCACAACTGTCCGACAAAGTAAGTTCAGCGATGTAATAGGGCGACTTGACGTGACCTCTAATCCAAATAATGACACAAATGTCCGACAAAGTAAGTTCAGCGATGTAATAGGGCGACTTGACGTGACCTATAATCCAAATAATGACACAAATGTCCGACAAAGTAAGTTCAGCGATGTAATAGGGCGACTTGACGTGACCTCTAATCCAAATAATGACACAAATGTCCGACAAAGTAAGTTCAGCTATGTAATAGGGCGACTTGAAGTGACCTCTAATCCAAATAATGGCACAAATGTCCGACAAAGTAAGTTCAGCGATGTAATAGGGCGACTTGACTTGACCTATAATCCAAATAATGTCACAAATGTCCGACAAAGTAAGTTCAGCGATGTAATAGGGCGACTTGACGTGACCTCTAATCCAAATAATGTCACAACTGTCCGACAAAGTAAGTTCAGCGATGTAATAGGGCGACTTGACGTGACCTCTAATCCAAATAATGTCACAACTGTCCGACAAAGAAAGTTCAGCGATGTAATAGGGCGATTTGACGTGACCTCTAATCCAAATAATGACACAACTGTCCGACAAAGTAAGTTCAGCGATGTAATAGGGCGACTTGACGTGACCTCTAATCCAAATAATGACACAAATGTCCGACAGAGTAAGTTCAGCGATGTAATAGGGCGACTTGACGTGACCTCTATCCAAATAATGGCACAAATGTCCGACAAAGTAAGTTCAGCGATGTAATAGGACGACTTGACGTGACCTCTAATCCAAATAATGACACAAATGTCCGACAAATTAAGTTCAGCGATGTAATAGGGCGACTTGACGTGACCTCTAATCCAAATAATGGCACAAATGTCAAATAAAAGGAGTTCAATGCTATCCTGGGACGACTTGGCGTGACATCTGATCCATCTAAGTTCGACAATGTAAATACAACAGGTATCGTGGGACGGCTTGGCATGATGGTTAAGTGATAGTATCCACGTCGCATGCGGGAAGTCGTTGGTTCAATCCCTGGCTGATTCACATCAAAGGCTATAAAATTGGTCTTAGTAGATCACATGTGTTATACTATGCTGATCTCCATAGTAGGGGACACGCACTGCTTTCATTTCACTTGCTTTGTGAAAGGCATGTCGACTACGTGTATAAAATGAGAAAACCTGTCCTATAGGAACCACAGCAATCACACGCAATGGCGCCGTAGGTCCGCACTGCACCATAAACCGAAATATGAGCATATTTAAAATGTCAATGAAAAGGAATACTCGACAGTGTTAACAATTATAAAGGAGTGTAAGAATATTTCAAATATGAAGTTTGACGTATTTCAATATTTCTTTTGTTTTCAGCAGCCGGGGTTCATCACCGTGGACCCCAGCGAGTGTCTCCTCCACATATCGGGCAAATGCATCAACAACCGCAAGGACAATGGTACAATCCCACCTACATAAATTCCATACAAGTACCTGGGGCGCCTCAAAATGGATATATGTATCCACCAAATAATATACAAAGCCCTGCGTTGGGCCCTACAGCCCCGATGGCACCTCCATACCAAATGGCAATGGCCCCGCCGCCATATGCGCCCATTAAAGCAATACCACCGCCTCCCGAATACAACACCGTAGTGAGCAGAGCGGGGCCCGACTATAAATATGGCGGTTACAACACCATGCCTCCACCAGCTGATTGATCGAATGCGTTAATTACCACTGTTACCTTTGTCGTCCATATTCTCCGTCCCGTTTATTCGACAATTGAGTTTGATGATAAAATTGCATTTAGTCGTGAAGTCGTTAACAAGAACAATGTGAACAGGGGTTTGAGTATCGTATGATCATATACTGAAAGGAAAAAGAAACGCAGGGTGCGTATTTCCGGTATATATTGCATATACTGCACACTTAATTCCATATATATTCCAAGGAAATCCCAAGATGTTTTGTAAAAAAAAAAGTGCAGTTAGTTAGAGAAAGGACACAACTGTGATGTTGTAGACGTTTTAATCACAGTACACGTTGTAACAAGAAATTCATAAATGCTGAAGTTCCTCTTTGACAAAATTGAGCCAGTTCAGTACTGTATTTAATGTTAAGTGATTGCAACATTTAAAGCCTAAGTTAGCTCACCTGCTTGAGCCAAATGCGCATTCTGACGATAATGAAACTTTAAAGGGGTAACCATTGGTGTGTTCAGTGCTGTTTAAACCTTCTTTCTAAAAAGACAGGCCTTATGTCGCCCTGTACCTTTCGATTAGCAGTAGCATATTAAACATACAATATATAGCGGAAATACGCACCCTGCGTTTCTTTTTCCTTTCAGTATATTTGCTATTTTCCGTGCTCTTTATTCTAATAAATGTGTTGTATAACGAAGATTGTGAGATCAAAGGGATACACCGCAATATTAAGGTATTTATCAGGTATTAAATTTAAAGTTCTCCAGCCATGTTTTGTTTCATGAACATGTTTATGTTTATTTAAATCGAAATCAATACACAAAAAAAAATATTATATACTTCCCAGTAAAATAGAGGATTGTATAGTTAGAATAAACCTTATATTCTCATTGTTTATATTTTCACAGTGAGAATATAAGAACTTACATTCTCAATGCCGGAAAAAATGGAACTTATTTTTTCTACATTTGCTTTCCAATCTCTACCCAGAGTACACTCGTTCCTCATTATATGTGAGTGCAAGGAACGATAACTCTGCGTGGAGATTGTCATAATTCGTGTCAAAGTTTAGAACTATATTGTATGCGCGCTAAATATATGTAAATCGCCTCACGCGCTGGCGTTACTAATTGATCCGCGAATACGTTAAAGGGGAACTGTCGGAACGAAACGTATTTTCTGTTTGAATTGAATTGGATTTTATAGTCGCACCAACAGCTAAGGTCATATGGCGACTTTCCAGCTTCTACTGGTGGAGGAAGACCCCAGGTGCCCCTCCGGGCAATTTTCGTGCACGGGCGGGCACCTGGGTAGAACCACCGACGTTCCGCAAGCCAGCTGGATAGCTTCCTCACATAAAGATTGCTAGGCCCCTGAGGGATCGAACCTACAGCGGTGAGGGGCAAGTGATTGCAAGTCAGAGACTCTTACCACTCGGCCACGGACGCCTCTTTTCTGTAAGTTTTCTCACTCTTCTCGATGAGAGTAAATCCTATATTCACTCCAAGCCAACAAATATCCTCTGTGTATTTACAATTCACACATTGCAATATCTACTGGAAAGCGAGAATAAGATTTTATTTGATGACGTAGAAAACTTTGAACACGTAAATTAATCCACAGGTAAATGTATTTATCAATTATCTGGCAATAGTTGTGCAGCTATACAATTCAGATTTACCTCATTTCCCCGTGCAGTCACGCAGTGGTAAAAGTAGTATCTACGTCATGTAAATAATACTTATTTTTACATACAACTTAGTAGCGGTTTTAAATATATGTTTCTCTCATGGACTATCAAGAAATATTCATATGATGTTTAAGAGTTAAATTTGTTTATTGATAGTACTACAAAAAGGGTGTTAATTTATCTTTAAACCTCGGTTTATTAACCCAGTGTCAGGTTCACTCTACTCCTGTTTTTGTAAATGCTCAATATGTCTTCGTTATCGTGCTATAGTTTTAAGTATACTATTGTTTCAATATTATCAACATATTGTATAATGCAAAAACAATTTGATTTGCACTATTCGAATACTTATGAATACCATTACGTGGTGCGAGTATTAACTTTCATACCCCATCCAACCTCTTCTCCAAGCGAAAACGGGGTTGGCTGGGGTATGAAATAAAACCTTAATTTCGACTTAAAAGTTTGCATATTGTAAAATTAAAACATTTAATAGGTAATTTTAAACAGGTTTTCGCATTTTTTCAGTAAAAATATGTTTTTAAACGTGTTTTATTGTCGAAATTTCCGTTATAAAATTTTGCGAATAAAAGCTTTTCCATCAATTAATGGACCACGTAATGCTGATTTGCAAATATACAGGTTGTGTTTAAAAACAGCTAACGTTGTCACTTAATTCCATTAAGCGATGGAAAAGCTTATATTAGCAGGATTTTATAACAGATATTTCGACAACCTGTTTAACATTACCTATTGAATGTTTTAATTTTACAATATGCAAAATATTTAAGCCGACATTTCATACCCCAGCCAACCCCGTTTTCGCTTCTATGAGAAGGTGTTGGATGGGGTATGAAATATAATACTCGGAACACGTAATGCATTTACAAAATTTAAGATTGTCCTGTTTCCCTGCAAAATTTAAGGGCATTATTCCCATTATTTGCAATACAGAATTATCTTTTTAGTAATAATTGTTTCTTTTAAATATCACCATGTTGCATTCGTATGCTCACTGAGCACGAGATAAACGAAGACAATCTTATTTTAAATTATTTATTTTTTTATAATATTGCTCATGCAGTACGTTTCAAAACTGTACATGTGTTATGTATATACTGAAACGCAAAAGAAACCCACACGGGAATTTCCTCTGTATATTGTATATATATACTGCACACTTAATTCCACATACTATTCCAAAGCAATCCCGCGATGTTTTGTAAAAAAACAACAAGTTGCAGTTAATTAGAGAAAGGACACAAATGTGATGTTGTAGACGTTTTAATCACATTACACCTTGTAACAAGAAATTCATAAATGTTGAAATTTCTCTTTGAAAAACTGAGCCAGTTGAGTAGTGTATTTAACGTAAAGAGTTTGCAAAATTTGCATCCTAAGTTTGCTCACATGCTTGAGCCAAACGCGAACTCTGTCAATAATGAAACTCTGAAGGAATACTATTTGCTGTATTATGTGTTGCTTTAGTATTTGTTCCCGAAAGGAAAGGTCTTACGTAGCCATGGACCATTCGATTAACAGCATTAACAGCAGCATATTGTACATACAACAAATAGCGGAAATTCCCGTCTTGTGTTTCTTTTGCGTTTCAGTATATGTGTTTAGGCCTAAGGCATAACAAACTTTGTTTCCCGTAACCCGACTGACACGATGCTTTTACCCCCGACTCAACAACATTTACCCTGCTCACAAATTTAGAGAATAAATAAATTTGCTTAAATGTGTTAGAGTAATTATAGTGAAGCTACCACAAGAAGTTCAGACAAAATGTTGCTATACATAGAAATATTTTCTAACAAAATATATTACTTGTCTTTTGAAGCCCGCTACAGGAAACAAAGATGTGTGTATATGTCTTGGCCTTATTCAAACTTGGTTTACATATCCAACAACTTGTAAATGCAACGAAAGTGGTTATCACTCCCTAAAATTCCTCTCTCTCTCTCTCTCTCTCTCTCTCTCTCTAGTTGCATTTTTTCCATCCGCTTTCTAATGTGATATTCGTATTTCAACTCAACTGCTGATGGTATTTCATATCAAAATATGAACGTATCGTCTTGCATGTTTAGTGTCACAAATGGCAATATAATATTACCATATGCCGCTTCATTAACTGATAACATTACGATATGGGGAGTACCACAGGGGTCAATTACATATCCTTACTCGTTCTGATCTTTTATTTATGAAATGATCTTCGTCTTGTCATTACCGATACGATTTATACCGATACGACTCTCCGTTCTGCTGGAACTAATTGAGATCTATTAATATCTAATCTACAACTCCTAATATATCCGGACAAGTTTGTTCATTAAATTAAGTACAACTAAATATTCTAAGAATCTACCATACAATATTGTTCTTAGCCAGTAATGTATTTGTATCTGAAATATAAAAATGCTAATCATAAGATCTGTAAAAAAATACCCGGCGTACAAATTAACAATTACTTGACATGGCATGCTAATAAACGAGCAAAACGTCATACGCATAGTGTATTTAGAATGTTTATGCTATGTGTTTCAAATGGAATAGAATGGTTTATAATTTCTCAAAACAGGACTGAAGTGTTTAACAGTAGTTTGCATCTTTTTTTATTATCTTAAAATACAAGAAATTTGACAGAGAAAAATCTATCGCAGGAAATACTTATTTTTTTTTAAAAATATCTATTTATTCTCAGAATCTCTGCTATCTTTTCCGAGGTTCTGCAAGACAGAAAACGTAAAATTCCGCTCTTTTTCTGCAAAATAGTGTATACCATATGTTTAAACTTGTGTTATTTGATTTAATTTTTGCGATTAAATGCCTTGGTTTCTGCATGAATAATGTTGTATTGATATTATAGGTGATTTGCCAACAATGGAAAATGCCGGGTCGTATATTAACTTAAGATAACCTAAAAACCAAGTATGCGACCTATTGTTTTTAAATGTGAAAGTTGTTTTGAAAAAGGAACTGTAACTATGTTCCAAATTGAAAAAACACACTATTCTTTCGAGAAAAAAAAGCAAATGGCCTTTAAGCTTACAAATTGTGATATTGTGTGCCAAGTACTAATTTTTAACTTGTAAACTTGAACTGTTTGTGAATAAATGTAATACCGTATCATTTTAGATACGTGTTTTTATTATATACCTATTAATAATATACACAGTCCCTTAATTTTCCTACAATGAAATACAAAACCCCGTATCACCTCTAGATGTTTTCTGAATTTGATCACTATACTATTAAAAATAGATTTATGTATCACCATTCTACATACGTTGAATGACGTCGACGACGTCACGACGTCGCCTACCTGTGGTGTGACGTCGTCGCCTACCTGTATACACAAACTAGTATATTATACGGTGCTTTAATATTTTACGAGCTTTCTTATATAGGTATATAATAAAAGGATCATTACTAGAGTAAGTGATCTAAAGCCTCTCGTGAGATCCTGCAGATATGGCATGTCCTCTCGAGGTAATACAAACTTCCAGATCACGTTACTCTAGTAATAATCCTATTATATATTACAGATCCTTATTAACAACACGTTCAATGTAACATTTTGATCGCGTACACAGCTAACAAAAGGTGTTGTTTTTTTTTCATTTCGTCGTGAATACCGAACAGAAATCATCCCATTCAAACATTCCAAACTTACCGAAACGAAACTGACCAGGTCGCATCGGTTTAGAAAGTGTTTTGTGTTTTTTTTTGTTTTGTTTTTTTATATCAAAATCCGTTCAGTATTCAATATTCACGAAGAAATGATAAAAAAAAATACTGACCTGAATCCAGACTTTTGTTTACCTTTTCAGCCGAGTACGCGATCAAGAATTCTCATGGAATCGTCATCCTGTAATATTTATACTAATATAACAAATAATATTAAGTGTTATGTAAATTACTACACACTTTCTGGCGCTATTTAAGATGTGCACCGTTTCAGTTATACCTTTGCAATATCTTCTTACTTTTGTTATATTCCTCTTTTTTTAACATGTTTAACTTAAATATCTATTGTATTCCTGATACATGTATGCATTACTTTTGTTGTTTGTATTGTTGGAGAGGTTTAAGGTTGAAAAACCCTTTAATTTGCATTTGAACATTTATAAATTGGAAAAAAAAGTATTCATATATTATATCTATAAACCTTTGCCCTTGAAAATGTTTGTATATTATTTAGCTGTGCCGAAAATAAAAACTGTTACGTCAGAGAAGACTAAATTACTCTAATAAAATTTGTTCTGAAGACTGTTTTTTCTGTTTTGTATTGATACAGTATAGGATATCCTGCCTGCTCTATGATTTTGGACAACAAAAAGTATTAAAAATCGTACTATGGTTTCCAGACTCCAATCCATCTTCTAACTTTGCAGAACTAAAATGCGACATAACAAAGAGATAATCATGTATATATAAATATAAAAACAAATGCCTAAAAAAACACAATAACATACTCAATAACTTGTCTGAAGGCGTAATTACACCATTGCGTCTGTGCCTCCGTGGTGTATAGTCAAATAGTGACTAATAAAAAGCGTATCCCTGCCTTACTAGTGATACAGAATGCACACCTTTGACTGCTTGTTGTTATTATTACCTTTAATTCATCCGAATGATCTATTGCGAACATGTGTTAGTGTTTGTTTGAGATATTCAATTATAATTGACATAGACAAAGCGAAAGTGGGGTGAATCTTTATGTGACGTGTCAAAATAGAACGTGAAGTCATTCAACAGATTGGCTTTTCTTTCTTTTTTCACATTTTCTGAGGATCGAGTTCGAGTGGAAAATATCGAGTTTCGAGTAGAGAAAATCGAGTTTTGAGTAGACAATATCGAGTTTCGAGTAGAGAAAATCTAAGTTTGAAAATTACCAACAAAAAACAGTCAAATATGAGCTGAAATGGTGTTATAGAGGCAGCAGAGATGTATCTTTAAAGACTAAGCGATACAACACAATTTGGTTAATATGTGTGTTAGGTCATAATAAACTTATTATTGCCTATTGTTTGTTAGAGAATATAGCCTGGTGGTGATTTCTTTTATTTACACTGTCTCGTTTTATTGGGATGACAAGAGGGTAAGAATGTGGTTTGGTGCACCCTAGAAACTGGTTTAAACCCCAGCGGCCTGTTTGCCACTGACCGTTCGAAGGCAGTAGCCCTATTGTCAACCCGTTTGTGTTTATGATGTCGAGTTTGTTTTTGGTTAAGTGCGTGTTTTTGTTTGAATTTATCATATACTCTGGCAGATGTCATGGAAATGTAGTTTTCACAGAGACAGCTACATTTCCATGACATATGCCTGAGTATTTGGTAAATGTTTACCGTTTATTATTAATTAACACTATTTATTTTAAGACGAACTTAATTGTTGCTATAAATTTCTGTACAGCTGCCTCTCTAACTATATGTTGTTAAAGACACATTTCGAGCCTATTGTATTTGGGGGGGAGAGAATTTCTATAGGTAACTGTAAATCGCTGTTAGAAATACATTTGCACAAGGAAATTGAGATTATTAGTGTTTTGTCAAAGGATGAGGCCCGTCCAATAGAGTGTATAATAATGTAGTAAAAATTATAACCGTTTTGCATTTTATGTGCGCTTGTATATATGTTAAAACAACTATGTATAGATGGATTTTCTTAAAAGACCCGTGTTAACAATTAATAGTTTTTGTATTTTTAGCACAATATACTCTATTATCAGTTACTTCTCTGCTATGTTTTAGTAAATCTCAAATGCAAGAAACTCATCGGGACTTCAAAATTCAAAAATCGTTGTGTTCTGTCAGTGTTTTTGATCACCTGAGCCGAAGGCTCAATGTGATGTTTTGGAATCACTCTTCGTCCGTCGTCCGTCCGTCCGTTGTCTGTCCGTTGTCTGTCCGTTGTCCGTCGTCGTCGTTATCGTTTGCTTCTGAAGACTTTTTCTCAGAAACCGATTGTCGGAATTCAACCAATCTTATATGAATTCATTAAACTGGATTTTATAATTGCACCAACAGCTAAGGTCATTTGGCGACATTCCAGCTTTTTATTGGTGGAGGAAGACCCCAGGTGCAAACCCGGGCATTTTTTCGTGCACGGGCGCGCACCTGAGTAGAACCACCGACGTTCCGCAAGCAAGCTGGATAGCTTGATACATACATACTAAACAGTCCTGGCCCATGGGGAATCGAACCCACAGCGGTGAAGGATATGTGATTTCAAGTCTGAGACCACTCGACCACGGACGACCCCAAGTTTATGTGAAGCATCATTATATGTTTGTCGGAATGGTGCACCTGAGGTCATAAATGCCCCCGCGATGGGGCTTATCAGTTTCATTTAACAAATCTTAAACAGTCTTCTGCAAAAATACAAGATATAGAGCTGTGATATTTTGCATGTAACATCGTCTTATGGTCCTCTAACTAGTTTGTTCTAATGGTGACCCTGAGGTCAAATTTGGGACCGCCCCAATGGTCACGTATTAAACATAGACTTATATAGGGAGACACTTAACAAATATTATTCTCTGAAACTACAATAGCCAGATGTTTAATATTTTGCATTTACCTTAAGGTTATGGTCATTTACCAAGTTTGTTCAAATAGTGACCCTGTGGTCAGATTTGAACATTTCCTGTTCTGCTTTATATGCTCCCCCATAATAAACAATCTAGTGTTTTTAGTTACAATATATTTTATATCAAAAACTAAGGTAATAGTTAATGAAAAGAAAAAACTGTGATGGGGCCTCAATATAATGTCTCTGTGATAATCAGTCAGCGAGAAGTAAGCAGTTAAAAAGCATGCTATCCATGATTTTTCACCGACTACAATCAGCTGGGAAATGTGTCTTTAAAGTGGTATAAACAGCTTATCCATGATTTATGATCTATCCATTATTATACCTCACGTTTACACTCCTGTATAAATTGCCCATACCCTCAGCGTGAAGCAATTTTTACTGTTCACCGGTAAACAATTTTTACTGTTGCACGATTGTGACGTCACGGGAAGTATAGAAATAGGTTTTGGGTTTTTCCAATAACGACACGCTTTGGCAATTTGAAATCGGTGGCCACTTATTAAAATACAGTTTAAGTTATGCAATCGTAAGACGCTTGGTTTACCAAACGACAATAAAAAATGTGGCGAGCAGATTTGTTACTTTAAATCAAAACTGGTATAAAATATAAATTAAAAAAAATAATTAAAAACATTATTGCGATTTTTTCCCCCTCGTATATTTAAATTTCAAAACATTTGTTCGGTATAATAAAATAGATATTGCACCCCAGTGAGGGTGACAGTGAGTATTGTCAACCTTCGGAAAAAATAATGTCAACCTCGTCTTCGCCTCGGTTGACATTATTTTTTCCGAAGGTTGACAATATCCACTGTCACCCTCACTGGGATGCAATATTTATATACTATCTCACGCGAGAGTGATAGTACAGGGTGATAGTAAAACAATTATCACATATTAAGCTTTGATGCGCACTGTTTCTGTGACGTCATCGGCTCAGTATGGTGAAATTGCTATTTTTAACTCATCATAACTTCAAAAGTACCTGACCGATTTCAATAAACTACCATCATTTTCTTAGTTACGTTATTTCCGATCCAACGATATAACATTCATAGCCACTTTTAGAAAAAATGTTGTTGTTGTTTTTCAAAAAAGGAATCTGGCAAAGTGAAATCGGTACTGAAAATGAAAAGGGGATTTCGGTATAATAAAATATCACATTCATGAGAGTAAAAATGTTCACCCTTCGGATAATGATTATCACCCTCGGCTTCGCTTCGGGTGATAATCATATCCTCAGGGTGAACATTCTTACTATCACCCTCTCATGAATGGGATATTTATACAATGCTTTCTTATACGCGTGTATAAACTTTTCGATATTTAACATCTAAGACAACGTTACCAATACAATGAATGGTCCTATAGAAACTACATCACCCAAACACAATTACACAGTATGTCCGCGCTGTACCACAATGACACCGTATGTGCGCACTGTACCGCAAGCTTAAAGAAAATTAACTATAAAATGAAAAGGACACTACACAACACAAATAATGATGAATTGAATGTTGTTTAACGGCTTATCAGCACAGTATAGTTATTTAGAGGATACATAGGAATCCGGGTACCGTGCCCTACTCTTATTATCGAATAGATTCTTATGGTTCATTAACGTGCTCGGTGGATAGACCGATACAGGGGACTGCCCGGTTTACGTCCCCATCCGACGGACGAGGCTAAGGGAAAGTGTCTTGCCGAAGAACACACCGACGAAACTCAGTGGCACCACGGAGGATTGAACCCGGGGCCTCCGGTTACAAATCCGCCGCGCTACCGACTGCGCCACGCGAGCCCTCCAAATAATGATGAAGACTTTATTACCGACTTGGAACGGTCAGTAGGCAATACGGCCTGCTGGTTACACTAAATATAATTTGTGTATACACAACCTCGCTATTATCCTGTCATCAGCGCCAAAATTGACAAGACTAGTAAATAAAAGTACATCCCATCATACATATAACACAAAGATGATTATTTGTATATGAATATAAAAAACAAAGGCCTAGAACGCCACAAAGCAAGTACTCAATGACTAGGTAGAAGCCAGAGCAAAACGTCTTAAGTCAGCAGTGTTATTACTTACTGGTCCTTTGGGATCTGCCATCCCAATCATTGTGATTTTAAAGTAGAATGCAGATTAAGCCGGTGCTATGGGAATGAGAGGTGCTGCACCTTATATTACCTCTCACGATTCAATGAAACCGAGTATGCTGCTTTTCTCTCTTGGTTGTAATGCTGCTTCCAAGGGATCACCTTCAGTATTTATTGACATTCACACTAACGTGTGTTTAGTGCTGTGTGGCGGCCGTAAAAAGTCGCCCCGACTACAAATCAGTAGTGTTATTATTTACTGGTCCTTTGGGATCATCAAGCCCATTCTGTGTTGCTGTTACATAGAATATCGCTTAAGCCGGTGCTAGGAGGCGTGAGAGGTATTGCAGCTTATAATTACCTCTCGTGAACAGGCTCAATAAAACCGAGTCTGCTACATTTCTCTCCTGTTTGTGTTTGTTGCTTCCAAGTGATACCCTTTTCAGTATTTATTCCAAGTGATTCCCTTTTCAGTATTTATTCCAAGTGATTCCCTTTTCAGTATTTATTCCAAGTGATCCCCTTTTCAGTATTTATTCCAAGTGATTCCCTTTTCAGAATGTATTTAATAACACCTCACGTTATCTATATGATATACTCAGCATTGAACATTGACGACCATTACGTTTCTACCAGGGTTAATAATAACTATCCTTAAGAACCTCAAATCAACAATGCTAATAGTTTTGAAACTGTCGCTTCTTTTCTCAGTTGAAAATGGAGATATAATAAGCAAAATCTATGTAAAGTGAGATGATTTCAATTTTGAAATCGTTAACTAATACCCCACTTAAACATGTATGTTCCCCGAGAAACATCGTTCTCAACATATTCGTTTTTCCAGAGCTTCGAAAATGTAAAACAATTTAAAATTAAAATTAGGTTTATATCAATACAAGTAATTTCGAAAACACTTTGTAACACATTATTATCGCAACACTGATCTACTTTTTAAAAACATAAGGGCAATATCATACAAGGATAACTACAACTTGTCTTTTATGAAGACGTGTTTAACAAACTTTCCAAGATCATTGATCATTATAACTTGTATACAATCTTTAGCAAACGTGTTAGAAAATGTCTCAAAAGTGGTTATGACCCTATCATTTGGCATGTTTAGTGATTGACCCATTTACAGTTCACCACAATGCTTACCTCTTTGATTGCGCGATCACCCGACATATTGTGGACCCTTTGACGACGTCTGCATAATCCTAAAAAGAAAAGTCATAGTATACAATGTATACTATGACGACGAGCGTCAATAAGAATAAATAGTGTAGTATATATTTATTTTAATTCATTGCATTGGAATTAAATCATCATGGGTGTTGTTGTTTTTGTGTAAAACTAATATTGAGTTCAGTTTGGTGTAGCAAAGGTAGAAAACAAAATGAAAGACTGAAATAAAGATGAAATGCTCTTATTTGAAACTAAACGTGAAATGTGTGCTTTGCTATCACCAAGAAAGCGCTATATTCCTTATTTTTATGTAACCATGGTCTTATGGGGGTAAACTCAACAACTTCAATCCATGATTCACGGTTCTTTATATACGGGTATTATAAAGCCTGCAATATATACAAACATCACATTTAACAATTACAACATAAATGACATTGCAGCCATTACAGAAATACATTATCTACAAACGCGGCAATTTCATTAATATACCAAACAATCGAGAACTCACCAGACAAATCCATATTTAGGTTCTGCAACCAAATATTTACCAAGAATCTAATAGCTGTGTAATATATAAAACTACATTCTCAGTCAGACCTTTACAAATCTATATATATTATTAAAATATATTTTAATACACCCCTGTACTGAAATCAGGTGTTTCTCTTAGAGAAGGTAGGCAAAAACCGAGTTGGTTAGAGATATCATGCCATGCAGAGTAAGGGGTGACCTAAGCTAGTTTTCACTCACTCAATCCTGTCAACCAAGCTGTATTTGTACAATAACCAGTTTGTCAAGACATACATGACGAACATATACAATATAAATAATACATTGACCTCATGATAAATAATACATTGACCTCATGATAAATGGAGGGGCGTCCGTGGCCGAGTGGTAAGAGTCTCTGACTTGCAATCACTTGCCCCTCATCTCTGTAGATTCGATCCCTCAGGGGCCTAGGAATCTTTATGTGAGGAAGCTATTCAACTGGCTTGCGGAATGTCGGTGGTTCTACCGAGGTGCCCGCCCGTGCACGAAAATTGCCCGGAGGGGCACCTAGGGTCTTCCTCCACCAGTAGAAGCTGGAAAGTCGCCATATGACCTTAGCTGTTGGTGCGACTATAAAATCCAATTCAATTCAATTCATGATACATGGTCTCATTAACTTACAGTTATTACTCAGTACTGTGAACATAGCCAGTTATCTACCTGTGGAATAAGGGACATAAATATGAGTAAACATACTACAGAGAACTATAGCAGTTGTCTCCCTTGAACCACTATTAAAGGCACGGTTACATTTATATTAAACAAAGAGTTAATAGGAGCTGGACAGCGAACTGAAAAAAACTTCGCTAAAACCGACAATTCGCTATGTATTCTTAAAAATCTGACTTTTGACTGTAAAATGATGTTTCAATGCATCATATACAAGAAATCCGCGGATTCACATGTCTCGCTTAACGGGACTTAAAGATAAAAGATAAATGTTGCTGAAATAAAAGTTTGTAAACATTTTATTAACTAAAACCAATGGAGTTTACAGTTTGCTGAGATGACATTTAAGTGCATTTGTTTAAAAACAAAATGCCATTCTAAAAAACAATTAAAAAATGAAAAAATCATCAGCTCCAAAAAGAAGGTCAATGTCATAGATGAAATCCATGCATTCAAAAAGATGCACTTCCCAAGACACAAATGTCAAAATAGAAATGTATTCCAAAGATTAAGCTATAAACTAGGTTTAAAGCATCAAGTGCATAATTATAGTTCTTGAGAAAGTGATGTAAATGTAACAATTAAAGTTATCAGCCCTTTGCTTGGAGGGTTAAGTTCACATCTACATTTGCTTTTTGACACGTTGTGATGTACTACCCAAAAAACAACTATAAGCGAAGTTTGAATGGACTTTACATCGTATTAATTCTGTTCAGTATCGGCCATTTGTCTTAATGTCAAATTGATTCTGCTGTCATTGAACTGAGTGCTTTTGTCTTTCATTAATTTAGTTTCCTATAGACTGTTTCACGTATCGGTAAATTGACTGGGTTACTTTTAAATTGGTTCGCATTCTCTTGCTTTGATTCATGTTTCCGACTGAACTGTTTAGCATTGCATTGAATCGTTTCAAGTTCGATTAGATGGTTTGAAAAAACACTCCGGATTATTTCACAAAGCATCGGATTGTTTTAAGTTTGATTAGATGGTTTCAGAAAAAGTAGTGGATCAATTGAAGTTACATTGAATTAAATATAATACCGATAAATTAATCAATCTTTGACTGGATGATTTATTAAAAACATATTTTGCGGCAATGGCCGCCCATAATTTACCATCGCAGAGTTGTTGAGATTTTAACTTATTTTCAGTAGGTGATGCAATTTGTGTTATTCGGTTTATATCCTTAGGTTCTATAGTAAAATAAAAATCTTTGGCAGAGTAAAAAGACGATAATTTTCCTGATTTTGAATTTGAAAGATACATATATTGAATCAATTTGCATGAATGTGCATGAAATATGCAGGGTTTTAAAAGAATCAAACAGTAGATACCTTAATTTTAACAGTAAACTTGGTTGAACATCAAAGATAAAGACCGAGTTTATGACCTACCAGAATGTATTGGTATGTCTTATTTCTGGTCACTGATTGGTCTGTTTTTTTGATGATGCTCTATCAAAATTATGAATACCATAACAGCCATGATTCTCACGTCTCCGTCCAGGTATTTTGTTCTTCTTTTAGTTTAGATACTACAGATTACCAAATATGCAAACGACGACCAGAACGTCCGGGAATGTTTATGCACACACAACCTTCCAATTTTTCACCCGAATATTTAAACAGGTAGAATGAATAACAAATAGTTTTTTTATGTAGTCTAGATCATCTGCGACGCTTGATTGTTTACAAAAGTATCAAGCTTCAAAGATGATCATCATCAGGACATATATATGTATTTTGGGCGTTCTGGCTCAAATTTTTTTTTCACATGCTTCAAAATATGAAGTGGTAGATACTTACTCAAGTTTCATTTTTTTTATTTCTTGTACATACTTGTTTTTCAGATTTTAAAAAATCAAACTTGAGTAAGTATCTACCCCAAAATACATAGATAATAAATCACCATGGTGATTTACTTGATTTATTAAAACTTTTTTAAAATAGGGGTAGTGAAGATTGCAAGTTTATTTTTTTTTATAGTTATCCAAATATAATTTAAACCTCAATACGTCTAAATCGGAGACACTCAGCGTTGTACGACTTTAACCTCCAGTATTCATGTTTTTTTCTAATCGAATGAGCACCACAACCAACACACACTTGATATTTTGCAGAAGTGCCTTTTTTACATTTTAGACACGGTAATGCATGACTTTTTTTTAATCTATATTTATGCAAACTGCAATAATTAGAATCTTTTGTTGGCTTATTTTCACATGGATAATGTAATCCAATTTTAAGAAATTTACAAACATTGCTTTCCATTGTCTTTTTTGTATATAATTATTTTATATTTAAGAAAATTTATTTCTGATATATAACAAATAAAGGAAATGGAAAACGAGGAGACTATAAAAGAATTAATACTCCTGTTTAAAACAGGTGTAATAGATAAGCAAACACTATCTAACGGTATAAATGCATTAAAACCTTTTAAAGAAATTCCAAAGGAAACTCCAGAGGTTAAATCTCAAACATTAGAAAATTTACTCAAAAGACGACGTGCTAAAAAACAACGTAAACGAGAAAAGCAAAAATATGATAAATTACAAGAAAATGTTATAAATGAACAAAAGCAGAAATATGCTAAATTACAAGAAAATGTTATAAATGAACTGAAACAAGTTTTTCAAGATAGAAAATTAAAACGGTTGACAAACCAATGTGTGGCTATTTCAAAGCATACGAGATATCTGCCGAGAAATACAAAGACCCCCAAAAACTATTTCGTGATAAAAA
The DNA here is from genome assembly GCA_037043455.1 of Cyrtodaria siliqua. Lineage (NCBI taxonomy): Eukaryota > Metazoa > Mollusca > Bivalvia > Adapedonta > Hiatellidae > Cyrtodaria > Cyrtodaria siliqua. The sequence goes on from JAWPHD010011662.1 coordinate 64,916, forward strand.
AATCCATTATCACAAAACAAATAAGCAAAGAGCTGACAAAGATGAATGGAATAAAGTTTCAATTAGGTCTTACTGTAAATCTATTCAAAGATGATGGTGCTACCAAAAGATACACCACAGCAGTATTACACAGCGAACAAAATGCAATCTTAAACTCTGAAAAAATAAATGAGTTTTACGATAAATCATCTGCAAATATACAAGAGAGCCTTGAAAGATTTACAAACACAGCATCCGGATTAGAAATTGACCAATGTGTTAAGCTTTATTTAAATAGTGCAAAGTACGAGCCGTTAAAAGGTTCTTCATATATTCCTCTGCCTAAAGCATTAGCTGACAAGAAAGCAATTATCAATGTAAAAAACGATGATGATCAATGTTTGTTTCATGCAATAAATTCAGCAATCAATCAAATTTGGAAAGAAACCTGAAATTCAAAATGTACACGAAGCTTGTAGTTTTGGATACCAGGTTGTCAGATATGACGGCAAAGCTAGATTATGTTAGTTACAGAGGTGAAGATGCCGCTGAAGTGTTTTTAAATCGCATAGAATGTGAAAAGAGCAACATTAATAATATATTTGCTAACCCAGAACCATTAATCATGACACAACAAAATGAAAAAGATTACGAAAAAGCAACACACTGTTGGATATGCAAGAATAAAATAGGTATGGAATTCAAAAACGGCAAAGTAAGAGACCACTGTCATTTTACAGGTGAATATAGAGGCGCAGCACATACAAACTGTAACCTGAAACTGAAAATAAGACCAAATAAAACAATCATCCCTGTTGTATTTCACAACCTCAAAGGATATGATAGTCATTTGATTATGCAAAAAATACATCAAATGAAAGGTAATATAACATGCATCCCAAATAATGCTGAAAAATACATATCATTTAGTGTCGGCCAGCTTAGATTTTTAGACAGTTTCCAATTTATGGCTTCGTCTCTGGAAAAATTGGTTGATGCAACAGACTAATCTGATTTCAAAATTACTAAAAATCAGTTTGGGGAACAAACAGATTTACTTTTACGAAAAGGTGTTTATCCATACGAATATATGGACAGTATGGAAAGATTTAAGGAAACGCAATTACCACCCAGAGAAGCATTTTACAGTACATTAAGAGGTGAAGGTATTACCCTAGAAGATTACGAATACGCTCAAAAAATATGGAAAGAGTTTGACTGTAAAACTCTTGGAGACTATCATGATTTATATCTAAAAACGGATGTGACTTTGGTAGCAGATGTATTTCAAACTTTCAGAAAAACATGCATGAATGCATATAAACTCGATCCCTTGCATTACTACACAGCACCTGGATTATCTTGGGATGCTTTACTTAAACATTCAAAAATAGAATTCGAACTTTTGACAGACATTGACATGCACTTGTTTGTAGAAAAAGGAATGCGAGGTGGCATAAGTATGGTATCAAAAAGATATGCCAAAGCAAACAATCCACACGTAGCTAATTATAACCCTGACAAGGAAAACATCTATTTAATGTATTATGATGCAAATAATCTTGATGGGTGAGCAATGAGTCAGCTACTTCCGTATTCTGGCTTTGTTTGGAAAGCCAAAAACAAGAGTGGAACATTTTCTAAACCAAAACCTGGCAAAGGACAAATACTCGAAGTTGATTTGGAATATCCTAAAGAGCTCCATGAAGCTCACAATGACTATCCACTTGCACCGGAAAGATTAGCAGTAATAAAAGAATGGTTGTCTGAATACCAAATAAGTTTACTGGAAAATAATAGCATATTAAATACAGAACAACTAGTCCCCAATCTCACTGTGGTATACCGTACCCTGGATATTGCTATGTACACTGAGTATTGGTGAGTATTATCATTGGATTTCGCGACGCCGGAGATCGAACGAGGGTAAGTTCAGTTTCAATTTTAGTGTTTTTGAGTTTGTTTGATATAAATTTGATAAAAAATTAAATCATTTGATCATTTTCCTAGTCCCTGAAAGCCCGAAAATGTTTCGATATTGCTTAAAAAGGTAATAAGAAGGCAAAACTCGGCTCTTTACTCACGCAATAAATAAACTAGGGTCTGTCAAATTTGAATTTTTTGTTTATATTCTGCCGTAAACGAAAAACTTGAATCGAGCAAATTGTGATCCCTAAAACCAAGTAGCTTTAGTCCAAATTTCTGAAAAAATGATGAAATTACAAAAAAGATATAGGTAAAAAAAGATACAATCAAGTGTACCGAGTATTGATTTAGTGTGTGCCGAGTATTGCATTCTAGCTCAACGTTAGTGTACCGAGTATTGTACAACATAATGAGTAAATTAGAATGGTAAAACGATAACTTTTGTCTGTTTCTTATATCTACTTATCGATTAAGTCATTTCATTTTGCTGAAAATATATTGTTGTAGGATATGTATAAAAATACTTTAAAAAATCGTTTAAAAAAGACGATATGACCGATAAAGAGGTAAAGAGAAACATGAGTTTCACTGATCAATTGGTAATTAAAATTGGCAAAGACTGATAGAAATTCTTTATTGTGTATGGTAAAACATATATGCTAATAACCTCACGGGCGTGATTATGCTAATAGACGACAAATTTCTCTACATCTGAATGCAGGGGCGGATCCAGAAATTTTTTCATAGGGGTCCGTCATATTGGTTTTACCTAAAAAAATGTGCAGCGCTTTTTTGTTGCTTCTCATCCTAATTTAGTCCCATTTACATCCTTTTTAGTACCTTTACTGTATTTTTCGGGTATTTAAAGGGGATTCGAGTCAATCTTTGGGGGATCGGAGCCTATTCCATGGGGTCCGGTATAAATATAAGGACCACTCTACATCCGTCAATGCAATGCATAGCTTAGATATGTGTTGATGTCACTTATTTCAGTCATATGGCTTTCATCGGACAAACATTTACAACACTTAGTGATCCGCCGTAGTGTGATGGTAGCATGCTCGCCTTAGATCAAAAATATTATTTATACCAGCGTAAAAAAACCAATTGGACAAATACAATATTCACAATATGACCACCTATACAAAATCAATATATTTATTAAGATTTGTCTCAAAAATGAATCAAACCCTTACACAATGTTTCTTGAAACCCCCAGTAGTTTGAAAAGAACCACCCCAGGACAATAAACACACGCCCTTTTGGACATTACAACATGTTTGGTATGTGGACGATTTCTGGATACAATGAAACCCTCTAGATAAGATCCGCTCAACAACCAATGGACGAGTTTTTTTTTACAAATAACCACTGCTTCAATACCACACTCAAAACAAACAAAATTTCTCCATTTGATAACGATTTTGTGGATATTCTGTAATAGCCACGTAGGTCACACAACTTCGAAATGCTTCCTTTGCATATACACTGTCAATAAGTATACACAATAATTTATATTTAACATTGAATGTGGTATATACTCTGTAGGTACTCCTTGCATTTACTCAATAGTAATGGCCAATACTCGGTACACTTGAAAGCAATACTCGTGACACCGGCGAGCAACACCAAAACAATACTCGGTACACTGACATGCATATTTATTATATAAATGCACTGTCATCTGTGATTCCTTTGTTGATTAAACATTTACAACATAAACTCTGATGCCGGGATCACAATTTGCTCTATTCAAGTTTTCGTTTACGGGAGAATATAAACAAAAAAATCAAATTTGACAGACCCTAGTTTATTTATTGCGTGAGTAAAGAGCCGAGTTTTGCCTTCTTATTACCTTTTTAAGCAATATCGAAACATTTTCGGGCTTTCAGGGACTAGGAAAATGATCAAATGATTTAATTTTTTATCAAATTTATATCAAACAAACTCAAAAACACTAAAAATTGAAACTGAACTTACCCTCGTTCGATCTCCGGCGTCGCGAAATCCAATGATAATACTCACCAATACTCAGTGTACATAGCAATATCCAGGGTACGGTATACCACAGTGAATCTTATGGACAAAGAAAAATATGTGTTACATTACAAAAACCTGCAACTGTATTTATCTTTAGGCATGAAACTAAAGAAAGTACACAGAGTATTAGAATTTAATGAAAAACCATGTATGGCATCATACATAAACCTAAACACAGAACTTAGGAAAAAAGCTAAATCACAATTTGAAAAAGATTTTTATAAACTTATGAACAACTCTGTGTTTGGCAAAACAATGGAAAATCTACGCAAGCGGACTGATATAAAACTAGTCAGAACTGACGGCTCTGAAAATGAAAAGATAAGAAAAATACTAGCCAAACCCAACTTTAACAGGCGTATAAAGTTGTCAGATGAATTGTCAGCAATACATGTAAACAAAACAAAATTAACATTAAACAAACCAATCTATGTTTGGATGTCAGTATTAGATTTATCAAAGTATATGATGTATGATTGGTACTATAATACCCTGAAAAAAAGGTACGGAAATGACTGTACTTTATTATACACAGACACTGACAGCTTGCTGGTAGAAATCAAAACAGAAGATGCATACAAAGACACGGCTGAAATGAAAGATGAGTATGATCTAAGTGATTATCCTCAAAATCACCCGATGCATGATGATACAAACAAAAAAGCATTGGGTAAAATGAAAGATGAATGTGCTGGTGTTGCTATAGCTGAGTATGTTGGATTAAGACCCAAGCTATATTCTATTTTGAGAGCGGATGAACAACTTATCAAAAAAGCAAAAGGAGTAAAAAAATATGTAATTAAAAAACATATTAACTTTGAAAACTACAAGGATGCATTGTTTAACAAGAAAAAATACACCCATGATATGAATATGATGCGATCAATAAAGCATCAAATATATGGTATAACAGTAAACAAAGTAACACTGTCACCATTTTACTCAAAAAGATACATTCGAGAAGATTGAATTACAACTGATGCACATGGTTTCTATAAAAACTGATGAATTTTGGTATCAGCAGGAACAATAAGTAATTCTTCTTTGACAAATCCTCTTTGAGGCGCTGGTGCTTTCAAATAATAAACTCTTATACCTTGCGTCACCATATAACTTTTAATCTTGTGAATATCTACACTCCACATTGGATCAGTTGCTCTGCGTCTTCCACCTTCTTGTTCCCGGGGTTGATATAAATATCTTACACTAGCATTCATACAGATAGGATCACCTTTTAATATTTTTGTTTCAACAGGAGGGGGCTTTTTTGTCTCCACATTTATTGCTTTAACAACTTCTGGTAATCTCTTTACCCACTCTCTGTTGCGTTTGTGTGAATCTATTTCCTTAGCATACTGATAACCAAACAATCTTTCAGCTAATGTTCTGTTAAATCTTTCCACTATAGCTTGGTCTCTGTGTATTTCTGTTCTGCCTCGTCTGATATTTACTTTGTGTTTCGCCATCAACTGTGATACTGCACCCATGAATTCTCTGCCTGGATCCACTTGTAATAATTTTGGATATTTCAAATGCCGACTGTATATTTTCTCAAATGCTTTGGCAACTTCTTTACTATCCTTGGAAGTCAGTGGCTCTGCTTCTTTGTATCTGCTCGCAATATCAACCACAGTCAACGCATATTTATAAGTCTTGCGCCTAAAAGTATCATGCGGCAGAAATAACAAATCAGCTTGATGCACTCCATTCTTAGCAGAAACATCAAACCTGGGTCTAATTATTTTCTTTGGTGCGGGTAAATAAATCTGCCACACAGCTTGTTTCTTTAAAAATTCTAATGCCTGTTTCTTACTGACACCAGCCTCTTTTGCTAATTTTTTAACTGCCGAGTAACCTCTCCAAAATCCTTTTGGGCTGTAATAAATCTTTTCCATTTTTTCTAATAAAGATTAAAATTTAAATAACTATAAAGAAAAAAAAAGGAAATCACAACTGCACGATTTGATGAACTGCCTAAAGAGCAAAATCAATATAGCACAAAGAAATGGGCAGACTTGGAAATAAATAAAATATACACTATTACAGATACAAAAATAGTGGATACTGAATATGGTCCATCCATGGTACTGGCATTATTAGACAACGGTGAAGTATGGGCGCCTGATCATCTCAAAAATAAAATAGAGAAGAGTGCCAAACCACCATATTATATGCGACCACTTGGATTAAAACCATGTAAAAACAACAAAAAAATAGGTATCATGCATATGACTTAGTCTTTCCAAAGGTTTTTTCAAAGTAATTTTAAACTTTTTTTCTATGAAATCAATTTGTACGCCACAAATCCAGTTGCAGCCATGCCCACCACAATAAACGTAATTTCTCTATTCTGTTGATCCGGAGATGGTGTATAGAAATCACTCAACTTAGGCTCTGGTTCCAAAGGCAAATGTTTACCAGTTTTATAATAATACTGCTTCATAGCTTGGTCCACATTATCAAATGTCTGCTCTGCATGATGCTCCTTTTGCAGTTGCTTATTAATAAAATCTAATCTCTCTGTTCTTTTTTTATTCCACGCCGCTTGTGCTGCGTTCAATTGTTCCACTGCTTTGTCATGCCTTTGTCTTTCCTCATCTGAATGACTTCCCATTTTTGAAAAGAAATAATTTGAACCGCTAAACGCCAATGCGTTTGTTAATGCGCCACCTATCATCATTGCTACTGCGCTTGCCATTTTTTTATATATATTTTTTTAAATTATTTCATAATATCCGCAGGAATAATACCTTGCTTAATCAGCATATCCTTTGTAGCCATTGCTAACATTATATCCACAGACAGCATCCCAACATCTGTCATATTAAAATCCACTTTAGGGGCTAGTCTTTTTAGCAGTTTTCTGCCAATCTCAGAATATCCAACAGTTAGAAGTGTTTCCACACCAGCGTGATACATCATATTTACAACTTGTTTTCCGTCAATACTTGTTTTATATTATTTTTTATATTATTTTTTTAAATAAACTATTAAAAACAATCAAACGGGTCTTTTGGTGCAACATGAACAGCCACAGGTTGCATAGGTTGCGTAGCAGATTTCTTGTTATAAATATACAAACCCAACCCAGCAATGCCTACTAATAAAACCAGACACGGTGGAATTTAATTTTTGTATACGTTTATTTCGATTTCTGGTTCCTCTTCATCTATTGTTATTTTATTTTTCTTTGCAGCATCTTGATTTGCAGCATCTTGCTTTGCATCTTGCTCTACCAAACGCTTTGCCTTTCTTGCCGCTGCTCCTTTTTTCCCAGCTTCTATTCTTTTTGGATTTTTTACTTTTTGTACAGGTATAACTTCACTCTCTTGGTTCTCCATCATTTATATTATCTATATTTTTATTTTTATTAAAATCAATATGTCTAACAGTTGTCAGTATTGCTGTAAATGGTGCTAAGCACATTCCATACCTGTAATACAACTCACAACAAGCACTTGTCAAAGCATGATTAATAAATGGGTCTTCCTCCAAATCTTCTATCAGCTTTGGTGGATTGGTTACATTAAAATATTTTGATACTCCCATCACATACAAGTTAATAAAAGAATTGCCTAAAGTCTTAGTCATGCTTGCCCCAAGCCTTGCTTCATATCTGCAGTAAAGTTTGTTAATTTCATCCGGGGGCATGCTATCTATAGTCGTGAGTTGTATGTCTTTACCCAAATATTGGCGGCTACCACCGCCAGCCACTATGGCTGATAATCTTTCTTTTTTTGTTTCTTGTTGCTTTGATTCATCACGTTCCGTAAAACCTTCCGATATATCTTGTAATAGTTCTTCCGCATTCATTTTTATATTAATAATTTTATTTTTTATCTTGAAATAAACATTAAACACAAAACAACCAGCTGCGATATTCATGCAACTAGTAATTGTTAGTATTGTTAATAGCATTGTTATTAATATTGCTATTTTTTTTATTAGCATTGTTAATTTGCTGCAAGCATTGCTATTAACATTGCTACTTTGCTATGAGCAATGCTATAAGCATTACTAATTTACTATGAGCAATGCTATAAGCATTTTTTTCTGATATTTTCATTATATTTTCATGTCAGTATTGATATTAACATTGCTACTTTGCTGTTAGTATTACTATTAGCAACAGTTGTAAAAAAAGGTTATACCTGCGGATATTATGAAATAAATATATTTTGAAATAATAAAAAAATATTATATAAAAAAAATGGATTTAAAAATGAGAACAATAACAGACGATAAGATAAGTGATTATGACAAAAATGAAATAGCACAGGAAATTATGACAAAGGATGATGTAAAATGTTGTATATGTGTTTCAGAAAGTATTTTTTTACAAACGTACGCAAAAGGTGCACAGGAAACGCCTGTAATTTCTGTAACAAAGGATGGCGTAGAATATTTTATATGTGAGCCAAGGTATGTTTTACAAGCCCCGATACAACGTAAAAAGAAAAACATGGATAGTGCTGTTGTACCGGTATTGGTTGGTGCATTGGTTGCCGCATTGGCACTCTAGTTTTTATTTTTGGAAAAAGTTATTCAACCCAATAACCAGTTGGTTGATCAGTCCCCAAAATTAACTTGGAATATTTAGTCTTTGCTAAAGCTTTTCTTATTCTGGTTCTCTCTTCCAGCGTCGGAATAACATCATTTTCTCTCAAACAATTTTCATAACTATCTCTGTCCTTTGTGTAAAACATACACAACCATTTTGCTTGCTCCCTTAAATCTTTTAATACAGAATTATATCTCTGTGAAATGACCCACACTGATTGTTTGGCGTGACGACCAGAGAATGCCAACTCTGATAACATATTCTTTTTCTTTGTTAATTCTTTTGTGGCGGAGCAATCATCAATGATGTATAATGTGGGCTTGCCAGCATATTGTTTGAAAAATAAACGCAACAGTTCTTGTAGCATTTCTTTACCGTTGCTAACAGGATTGACAATTGTTATTTTTTTATCTCTCGGGTTTCTTACATCTCTTATCCAGGATCTATTTTTATAAGCCTCGTTCCACTCTATGGTTGGACACAATATAATTATATGTTTAAAAACTCCAACATACTCTTGTTCAAGTATGTCAAGAACAAACTCTGTTTTGCCGCAGCCTGTCTGACCACAGATAATGGCACTGTGGGGATATTTAGGATATTTTTGTTTGTGCAAACTAGTATCGTACTTCTTTGAATCTTCCATCTTCGAAATTGATTTGCGCATCTTGTATTATATATAGATAAATATTTAAAGGTTGATCTGCATCTGCTTTTTTATTTATTAGTATCGTTATGCCTTCACTGCCGTTTTCTATTTTTCTTCCACTGCCGTATAATAAATTGTCATCACATGTTCTAAGGTCAAGCCACAAAGCATATGATTTTGTTAGATAGGTCTCAAGAGAAACATTGGTAAAGTTTAAGTCCCTCGCTACTATTTCTGTCTCTTTGTTTCTTTTTGATGTCAAGGCAAAATATTTGTTGATTTCATCCCAATGTTGATATGCCTTCATGCCCTGACTATACAACTGATTTGGTACTCCCTCTATTGTCATTTCAACCTTTTCAATATTTGGGTTGTAAAAGGATTCCGTGTTTGTTCTTTCTGGGTCTTCAAACAGCATTATAATACCTTTCATGCTCTGTGCTGGTACATTAATGTTGATATTCCAAAGGGTTTCAGATTTGTTTGCTATTATTTTTCTATGTCGCAAGATACGATCATACATAAATACTATCTTACCATTGATTTGCTGTCTTATTTGTCTGGATAATTCAACATCACTAACCATATCAAATTCCAAGCAGATATTTTTTATTACATAAGATGCATCAGCATCACTGCTTTTGATAACTTTGTTATAATCGTTAAACGTTAATTCATATTCTAATCTATCACCAAGCCCGGCTTGATAAAATGGCATATGACTTTCTAACATTTCAAAGTCCAGTGGAATACAAAATCTATTTCCATAAGCTGCTGCTACAGCTTCAACTTCGGTGTCTGAGGAAGCATTTCCCGCACCAATTCTATGTTTTAACATGTTTTCTTTACCAATACCTTGGTAAGCTATGTTTACTCGTTCAGTAGGGCTTTTCCATAAATCTACATAACAATGATATATATCACTGTCGTCTATTGACATGACTTCATTGCCACTTATTCTTATTGTCATTTTTTTCACAATTGTTCTACCCAGATTCTGGTATAGAGTAGCGTTGGCTTCTGTTCTGCTTTTAAGTTCTATTTCAAAGGCAAGACGAGCAGTACGTGGAACTATCACATCATTAGTACTTTTGAAATCTCACAAGCAGTTGCTGGTTTTGGTCTATTGTTGATGGATTATTAGTTATTACTACACTTGTGCGGATGCCCTTGGCACCATGAGGTTCTCTTAGTTTTCTCTTAGTTTTCTATGAGGGTTGAGTTTGTTTCCGTAAGCTGACATTGTTTTTATTTTTTAAATATATTTTTTAAAATTAAATAAAATAAACAATGACTGAAGGAGGATTTGAATATGGAAATCCTACGTACGATCCAGATGAAGAAGTCGATGTCTTTATAAGTGATTTGATTGATGATGACGAACCAGAATTTATACAACCTGGCTCAGAATTCCAGAGACAAATAGTAAATGAAAATAATCATATTAATCAGCTTCAAGGGGAAGATAAAACAAAACAACAGCTTACACAAAAAAAGTGGTTAGTAGATCATTTTTTTGACTGAAGTTAATGCTGAGATCAGCTGAATTGATTATAAAGATGATTTTAGAGTGGATGAGGACGAAATCGGTAGAACAAGGTTATATGCAGTTCGGTTGGGGACGGATGATGTTCCACTTACCTATTATAGGGGAAATAATCCAGAAGAACCAATCAAGTTTTATGTGTTGGACACTTTAGTTAAAAAATATGGTGTTGACTTCGTAAAAAATACTTTAAAAAATAATGATTATTTAGTTCCACGTGAAAGAAAGGCTCAGGGCAGGGCAGAATTAGCAGCCTTGGCAAAAACAAGAGATACCATCGCTGCAGAAAATATACCAATGCAAACTTTTTTAACAACTGAAGATGTACAAAATACAGTAGATGCTGTAAATATAATTGAGAGTGATTTGAGTAATATAATAGATGAAACTCATCCTAAAACTGCTGTTCAACCGGAAAATTAACACTGCGAGAGATACGAGGTTTAGATAAGAGATTGCAAAGCTTTCGTGGAGAACTTACTGATAATCTCTCAAAGCTCACTGAGCTTGATAAAGACATAACAAAAGAAAAACAAAAATTAGAAAAGGTTAGCACCCCCGGGCAGGAGGATGAGTTTCAACAAGAGCGCATACGTGACAGAATAAAAAACTTAGAAGATGAAAGAAGAGCACGACTTGAAGCGGCGAGTAAAAACAAAGAAGCATTACGCAGTCAAATAAGCAGGATAAAAGAAACTATAAATAAGGTGTTAAAAGAAGACACAACATTGGGTGAGAGAATAAAAACATTATTCAGAGAGCAAGGTATTACTATTGTTAGTATTTTGACTGCCTTAGGTATGATTATTGGGGTATTAGTTGAGGCCATTATTCCTACATCAAGTGCTGCACCAACTCCAACTCCAAAGCCTGATCCATCAAGTGTAAAAGACTGGATAAAAAAACAACTAAGTAATCTTGGTAAGCTCCTTGCCAACCTAGCTGGTAAAGCTGCTGCAGGAGTTATTGGTGCAATAGTATCATGGCTTTTATCTGCAACAGGTAATGTTATTAATTGGCTTGGTAACAATCTATGGGCTTTGCTTATGCTTGTTTCCGGGTTGTTGTATGTGGCAGCCAAAGAGTGGTTTAGTAAATCTCGTAAATAAGTAATGCAGCAAGACTTATTACACTAGTACCAACAATTATAGTTGTTTTGTTATCTTCATGTTCAATCGCTAATTTTTGTATTTCTGGTGGGTTATGCTCCACAGTTTTATGTATTGATTTATCAAAGTCAGAATGTTCCGGTAAAAATTTCTTTGTTGTGGTGCCTTGAAAAGGTTGAACACTTTTTGGTGGTACTGGTTTTACATTTACATCATTATTTAATCCTAATGCTTGTGCATCGGTTGCTATTACAATTTCATTATTGTAGTCTTGTATTATTCCAACTCTTAATTCCATGTCACTCGGAGACATGTACAATCCACTTCCATAGACAAAATTTACTTTACTTCTTGCATATTTTAGGGTGTTTTCATATTTTGAAATTTGACTGGGCAAGTCGATGGGGCTATTTATTGCGTCCTCTACATTTGCTAAAAATTGTTTTTGTGCATCAAATGCCGTTCCAGTTCCAAGTATATCTGTTCTTGTTTGTGATTGTGAGCCAAGAATTGCCCAGCAGTATGTTCTTATGCTGTCATTGATTGTTTCTACTCCTGCTCTTGTGAAACCCGCAGAATCATCTAGTATAAAAGTAGACCAGCTGTTGTCAGCCTCAGATCCTTGTGCAATGTAATCAATATGATATGTTTTATCACTCTCATAGACTGTAAAACTCAAAGGATGATAACCAATATTTGTCCTGTAATTATAAATTGTTCCTAGACCATCATTATAGCTTTGTTTCTGTCTCCAGTCTGAATATAAGTCAACGTTAAACTCCTTGCATATTCTCTCGTATGCGTCCGGTTATATGTGTTATTAAACGCATTCCAATTTGAGTATTGCGGCATTGCTACACTCATCTCAAATAATGTACTTCTGACTTGGTAGTAGACATGAAATCGAAATAACGAACCAACCAGGGCATCAGCTTTCAGATGATTGTTGAAATCAATACCACATCCAGTTGTCGCACACCAAATAGCAAAATTCAACTGGTTCTGCCAAAATGACATCCAGTCTGTTCCCCAGCGTGGACTATAGCATCTGATTTAACGTAAGGAAGTTTGTATTTTTCAAAGACATTGGGAAATGATGCTTTAAAGCCTTTACCGTTTGATGTAATGACTATGTTTTGATTTATTATATCCATCACTTTCTTGCTGAAAGTATTTGAATAGTGAGCATCTGGGTTATATTTGAATTCTTTAGAAATCATTTTTATTTGTGTTTTTATATATATATATTAAAAAAAATGTTTCATACAATTTCAAACACAGACAACTCTATTAACTTACAACAGCATATCGATAATAGAAATGGAACCAAGCGCGTTGGATTAAAGAGTTTTACATACACTATCGGTTGGTATAATATTAATCATGAAACCATAAAGACAAGAAACCCAGATAAAATAGAACATTTAGCAGGTGGACTCTATAACTTTCAAGACTTGACAGAAAGGTTTAAATTGCTAAATGAAAATATTATCCTGGACATTATTGTCCAAATTGGCTTCAGCATTATAAATACGCCAATAGAGATCAAGCGGTCTTTCAAATATGCTGGGATTCAAGGACAGAAAATGGTTGACAGGTACTAATTTGGGAGATTACCCAATTGATTTAGCTCCTTATAAACAGCTATATGTTCATATGAAACAAATTAATACGAGTAGTAATTATTTCAATGGTGCACCAAGCACTATTATAGGGGCTGTACCTGTAGTAAATAAGCAGTATGGAGATATTGTATATATACATTTTTATCCTGAATATCACTGTCTTTCGGGTGGTACAATTTCTGAATTAAAAATAGAAGTCAGAGATGAGCATGGTAACAAGATAAATAATCACGGTTTGCCTATGAGTTGTGTTTTAGAAATTATTTAAAAAATATATTTTTATAAAAAACAAAACAATGAGTATATTTGGACCAATAAGACCTAAAAAAACAGAAGACTTAGAGGCTTTGATAAATAATGTTCAAGATTTATATAGGCGAGTTGTGGCTTTTGTTAACCAGTTTAATCATTTGAAAAATAGAGTTGATAATCTTAAATATGGGATTATAACAATATTTGCGGAGGCTAAGGGTCCACTTGTGTTGAATAGAATACTCTCATTTGGTAACGGCGGGGCAGAAAAAAATGTGGGGCATGTAATAACACGCCGTTGACGGATTATGGGAATAGGTTTAGCAAGTGACCGATTAGTTGGTGACGTATCTGTAATAGTTTCTGTCAATGGTGTTGAACAACCAAATTATGGCATAACGCTTCACATCATCCCACGCAATCATGATAACTTTGATAAACCTTTAGATATTGATGCTGGTTCTATTGTTAACTTTGTATGCAAGGTTGCTAACGCTACCGCTGTAAATACGGTGGCATCATTATTAATTGAATTAATTTAATTTTTTATTAATAAATAAAAAAATGAAGCAACCGACAGCACCAAGTTTATATCCTGAGTTGCCAGTAGAAGACGGACAGAATTATAGATTACAAAAGATTTCAGAGATTGAAAAAAACGTTAATTACAGAACGAGATATACGTCAGTCTCTTTATAAAAAATATAAACGTGGTATTAATATCACGGATGGAATTGACACTACCTTAATATCTGCAGGTGTTATTATGGCTGGGATTGGATTTGTTGTTCCAGTTGTGTTACCTTTGGAAATAGCAGCAATAGTATGTGGAGCTACAGGTGTTTGTATTAATTTTATCAGACGCAAGCTTAATGCAAAAGCTCAAAAACATCATGAAATAAAAACTTTGGCAGAGTCCAAGTTAAATAGTATAAAGCAGTTAATATCAAAAGCGTTGAGTGATGCACAGATATCAGAGCAAGAGTTCAAGATGGTTCTGGATGAACTGGAGAGATACTATAATTTGAAACAGGACATCAAACAAAAGAAACTTGAAATTAGTGAAGTTCAAAAAAAAGAACTAGTGGAGCAGGGAAGAAAGGAAGCAATGGCAACCTTACAAACAAGTCTAAAAAGTGTGTGATTTATTGTTTTAGTAGTGTATTTGAGTATGATCCACCACCTTTGTATTCAAGGTCGGAGAATCGTTGATTTGAGTAAAACTTTGATAACAAATCAACAATTTTTTTTTGTATTAAAAAAAAAAACATTTTATATTTTTAGAGTGTAATTTTGATAACTATAAAACAATATTTAACTTGCAATCTTCACTACCCCTATTTTAAAAAAGTTTTAATAAATCAAGTAAATCACCATGTGACTTATTATCTATGTATTTTGGGGTAGATACTTACTCAAGTTTGATTTTTTAAAATCTGAAAAACAAGTATGTACAAGAAATAAAAAAAATCAAACTTGAGTATCTACCATTTCATATTTTGAAGCATGTACAAAAAAAATTGAGCCAGAACGCCCAAAATACATATATATAGGACTAATTTTATGTAGGTCAATCCGTGACAACACAAAAAATACACAAACCATGCATAAACTGAACATGTGTGCTAACTTTATTGACACGTATGACAGTGGATAGTGTATACTTGCACATATTCTACTTACGATAAATTGTTTAGTCCTAACTGCACAACGTCAACAGCACATTCCCTGCACAAAAGTAAACAAAACGGAAGAATGGCCGCATCAAAACGGAAATGCAATGCTATGACGACAGGCTCTTTCAGTAATACATTACTTTAATGAAACTCCTT
Source organism: Cyrtodaria siliqua (assembly GCA_037043455.1). Taxonomy (NCBI): domain Eukaryota; kingdom Metazoa; phylum Mollusca; class Bivalvia; order Adapedonta; family Hiatellidae; genus Cyrtodaria; species Cyrtodaria siliqua. The sequence continues at coordinate 80,435 of JAWPHD010011662.1, forward strand.
ACGATTTTCGATTGTTTAGAAGGCAGTGGCGTCTAAATCAGCTTTATGCAAACTATAAACAAGAAATTGCAACACAGCTGCTGGTAGAGAAAATGTTGGACAATTCTGAACATAATATTAATATTTCAGGGGTCAAGCTAGGCTGGGAGAAGGAAAGCGCGGCGGAGTGGAAAATGCGAGTGGATAAAATTCACAATTATTTATATTGAATGAATAGATTTATAGATGTGTCAATTTTTATTTAAATATATGATATATCTAAGGCCTACTGCTTCAGTTCAATTAAGAGTGCTATTGATTTCGACAGACATGTTTTAATAATTTAATTTTGAGTAGTCATATTCAATATGCATATCATTATCAGAGAATTTAATATGAATGTCATTAACGGGCTCATTAAAACATTATAGGTTATTTAAAGCAGCCCTTGAGAGCAGAGGAATGATACATGTAAAGGCCCATACCCTTACTAATACCGAAGTTTCTTTGTTTCTACATGACATAATGTGAATTCTAGTGCATTTTCAAATATTTAATTGCTATAATCCTATGATAATGACTCCGTGCGAGCGGCCCTTTAAAATCTGACAAGGCATAGTCTAACACTGCTTTCTTGAATGTTAGAGGTGTGATGGTGATGGAGAGGCCATCTGGATCGCCTTTCTATTTGGGGATAAGTCAATTCAATTTGTAAGGTACGAATTGAATGTTGTTTAATGGCTCATCAACACATTATAGGTTATTTGGAGCCGCGCCGAGAAAGGAGCTCCACATCTAGGAATCTGGAACCTGGCATACTTATAACGAATGTATTCTTATTTATCATGCATATATGCACTTTTCTGCTAATAAAGGGGTGCACCTATTAAATTTTGCTTTAAATTAGGGCACTGACCAATAAAGCAAATCAAGTGCGGAATTCGCTCGGGGCGTTAATTGTACGTAACGTTATCTGACGTCATGCACGTAACGTTGCCAGATGTCATAAAACAAACAAAAAACACACAACATGCGGGCGTCCTCGATAAGCGTAACATTCTGAAAATATGTAATTAATAGTAATTCATACAGAAAATTTGGATAATCTACATGATAAATAGAATAGTTATGTCAGTGCCTTTTACTATCAAGTTTATTAGGCTCGGCCACGAAAACGAAGAATGGCCTCGGCATTCTTCGTCATTTCTTCGTTTTTCGTGCCGATGCCTAATAAACTTAGATAGTAAAAGGCACTGATATAATTTATTCTCTATATACAGTTCTTTAAACTAACGTGCTTGGAGGATAGACTCCGATATTACAAAATACCTCCCAGTTTACGTCCCCATCCGACGGACGAGGCTAATGAACAGTGCCATTGCTGAAGAACACAACGAAATAACTCAGTGCCGCGATTGTGAGGCTTGACCCCGGGTTCACTGTATTTCAAGGTTCAGAGCGTTATATCCAAAGGGCCACGCCAGTC